>CAJNOJ010000119.1:288572-304523 GCA_905250025.1 Adineta ricciae
GAGATATTCTTTCACATACGGATGTCACATATCGCATAAACAAAATTCTCTTCATTTCTGCTTTTGTTTCCTCTAACCATATGTTCATATTCATCGGGAGAGAAAGGAAGGCGAAAGACTAATCCGTCTTGCACGTACATATTCTTGATTGTTTGCTGAACGTGCATATATTGGAGCTACCTGTCTGATGAAAATTGATAACCGAGAAAAAGCAGAAGGAGAAGAAGAAGAAAAAGATCAATCAAGATTTTGACAATCATGTCTTTTGTAGCCGAGAATAAGAAATTGCTTATAGAGATATATGTAGATATATTGACATACGCATACACACATACATACGCACGAAGTTTAGTAAGAGGACAGAAAACAAAAGAAATTAAGAAATTGAAGAGAGAAACACCGCGTAGACTTTGATCAAAGTTTTGTATTTTGTAGAAGAAAAGTAAGAAATAGACTAGGTTCGATTGAAAAGATAGACAAGAATGTATTAAGATGATGGTGGGTTGGTAGTATTATTGTTATTGTTATTATAATAGTAAGCATTGGGATTTGTCGTATCCAAATAATTACTTGTTGTTTCATGACCAGTCATTGTTGAGTAGAACGCTTTGAAATCTGGTTGGCCATTTATCAGATCATCAATACGAAAGGTACCTGGTGGAGCAATTTGATGTAAAAACGACGACGATGTTGTTGTTTGATCGATTCCATGAAAATATTGTGGATTATGTTCGGAAGTTAAATATTGTAGACCATTGTTATTCGGATCGTAGTTTGGAGGTGTATAAATCGATGAGGAGGTCGGATGATGATGGTATTCGGTTTTGATCATAGGCATCGTTTCATTTGAATAGTTGGTTTGCGATTGAATTTGTGAATATTGATGATGAGGATGATGGTAATAGGATGATGGTAGAGGTAGAGTCAACGATTCCGATGCACTGGCTTGCCGTGGTGATGAGCCTGGTGAATCTAATCTTCCCATTGTATGGTCCGATAATGGTGACGATGACGAATGAGATTTATTTAGATTCAAATTGCCTATTTTATCTTTAGTTGTTTTTGATTTATTTGGATCTTTCGTTTTATCTTTGACTTTAAAACGCTTCTGTCGTCGTAAATAACAACCATTCTCGAACATATTTCCACTATCAGGATGTAATGTCCAAAATGAACCTTTTCCAGGACGTTCACTACTACGCGGAACTTTAATAAAACAATCATTGAATGATAATGAATGACGAATAGAATTCTGCCAACGTTGTTGGTTCTGTCGATAGTATGCATAACGATCTTGAATATATTGATAGATTTGTGATAAAGTACACATACGGTCAGGTGAGCCATTGATAGCATGTGTAATTAATGAAATATCTGAAGAAGAAGAATGAATACACTCAATTATCCTTCGTTTTATCAATAGTCGATAGACTTACAAGAATATGGTGGCTTAGACGCTGCATATCGTCGTGCATAACCAAGATTAGCAGACGGGAGTGATTGTAAAGATGGATTATTGGGTGAAGTTTGTTGCATTGGATTATTATTATTGGGAGTTGTGGGTATTTGTGATAAATAAGCTGCATTATTGGATTGCCAAAGATCGGCCATAGTTGGATTCGCATCCAATTCAGTTGATGGTATTAGTGAATATGACGATGTAATACGATCCATTCTTTTTATGTCATCATTTGTAACGTTGTTTTGTTTTGAAATATATTTATAGAGTCTCTACTCTCGTCGTATATGTGTGTGGGTATGCGTATGTGCGCAGAACTTCTAATGTGTCAATGTAATGTTTGTAAGAGATGCAGAAGGAAAAAGAGAAAAGAAAAGAAAAATGTGGGTGACAAGAAGAAAACGAAGAAGAGAAAAAAAAAGGGAAATACGCGAGTGTAATTGAAGTGAGGAAGAGCCGATTGGCTGACCGTATACATAGATATATATTCAGTCGTTTTTTTTCTTCTTCTCTTCCTTCTCTCCCCTTTTTTTTAACATCCTTTTGCCAATTGATCGATTTCCGGCTGACCATTCGTGTAGAGAACAAGGTCAATTGCTTGAAAATCAAAATCCCTGATTAATGAATGTTCGAATGTCTCGTCGTTGTAGTCAATAGTCGGATGAACAATTAGAGATCGAAGGTATCAACGGTTAATCCATGAAGGAGAAAGAGAAAAGAACTGAATCCAACAAGCGCAAAATGCCGNATATTTGCCCATTTTAAGTCGCTATTCTCGACACTGTCTTCTTATTGTCGTTTTCTTTTTCAAAGAATATCTTAGACGAACTAGAATATTAATGCAGGAGCATTGTCATCACAATCGGACAGATTTACTTTTAAAATTAATTGTATTCTTTTCAATCAGGAACTGACAATGTTCGAGAAAAGAACGGATTCTTGTATAACCGTAAACGAAATGCGGACTGATATACTTTCGAAATTATAGTTGAAAACTATTGTCAGTGGATATCCTGTTCGAAAATATGTTTCGTCATTCTATCATCACAGATGACAGCATACTACGATTTCTATTTTGCTAACATAATTTCGAAGTTTTCATTTTGATGAAGAAATTTCAATAGTGAATTGAGCAATTACGATGTTGGATTGTATAATTCTAATTAATACGTAAACGACTCCTACGGATTAGTCATTTGTTATTACGCAACTAAGAACCAATCTAATTAGACAACATAAAAACTGTATAAAATCCGTGCATCTTCGATTTGGATAAGCACTCTCGAAGTTTTTCTGACTGCGAGAAGATTTGTACGTACAATGGATTGGTTGAATACATATGAAAATGCTACAGAATTGTACACTGATGCTGTTCGTCGCTGGCCAATCAACAGAGAGCAAGCACCTGGAAAATGGATCTTAGCATCCTACGATGATGAATCGATCATTGTCTATCAAGCTTATAATGAAAATATAGCGAAATATGCCAGTGAAAACCATCAATTTATCGGATGTCCAGATTACAGTACTACACGTATGACGTGTAAGAGCGAAGAGATTTCAGTTGACATTGATGAGATTTTGATTATTGGTTCTGTTTAGGGATTAAAACGAATTTTCTTTGGATGATGTATCGATCTCAATGGGCAACGTCACCAAATCAAGAACATATACTGGCCATATGGTTGCGCAAATCCGCATTCGATAGTTATTTAGCTCAATCTTTGAATAGTCAACATAAAGGTTTACCTCAGGATGAATCGAAATCTAGTAAAGACAAAACTAGTTCGAGTTTAATTCGTTTACAATGGGATCCCGATCATCATCCACATGGCATGTCAGTCAACGGACGTCGAGCGATTCAATTGGGTTTGAAAAAAGTTCAGGGTTTCCTTGATGGTAGTGATATCATTCGTATTGTCGATATCACTTCATTTGTTCAAAAACAATATGAAAATGCTGTTTTACCAAAGGAACAACTTGATCAATTACGCGTTCCTGTTGAGCGTATTTACGTTCCGGCTGACGAACAAACACGTCTTCATATACAGTTAGACTCTTGGCAAGCCGATGAAGACGAATAGAAGCACCTGGTGAAACGTTTCTCCACTTAAAAATGAACTTTCGCAAATAATCTGTCATTTGAAATAAAACAGACAGATTGTAGATAATTCCGTTTCTTTAAATATCTCGAGAACACAGAATCTCATATGTATATGTTATTGTACACATAAGAATAGGAAAAGAATCAAAATAGAACTCAATACATAAGACAGCAGACAAAAAAATAGAATGAAGAATAGTAGTTAATACACCGTTGAAAAAAAATCATCACTGTACTCATTTATCGTCTCTCTTAATATATACCTCAGAAAGAAAAAGTACGAAATAAATGTTTGTTCTGTTTCACCATACAAGTCATTGGTTTCTTGAATTAAAATTCGTCCTTTGCATTATTTCGCGTGTGTTGGTGGCTTCCAGGATTCAGGTGGTGGAAGATTTTCGATCGGAGTAAATCGAAAACGTCTTTCAAAACTGTAATCATACATCAATGCGCCAACGCTTTGTTGGTCCGAGGAATGTCCGTTGTGGACATTGCCAAAGACTTCAGATGCTGATGGAGGGGGTGGCGGTGGTGGCCGACGTAATGTTTCGGTGCCATTATTGTTAAACCCTGCATTTCGAGGTGGAGGAGGTGGTACGGATGGCGACGATAGAGGACCATTTGCGCTCATCATATTCGTGAACTTGGCAACATGACCTGCATTTAGTTGAACAATTGGTTGATGACTATTGTCATTATGAATTGACGAGGGGGGTGGTGGCGGAGGAGAGGGGCGAACGAATCTTGCTGTAGTATCTAAAAATGGTAATCGAAATTGTTTCTATGAAAGAAATGAACAGTAAAAGAATGTAGTAGCTACTTGACGGAGACATTGGTTTTATTGCATTCGCATTGGCACCGTGTGAGGATAACGAGGATGGTGGTGTTGACGGAGGAGGGGGTGGAGGATCTCGAGGTGGTGGCACTTTTGGTGCAGTTGCTGGTTGAGCCGGTGATATCGGACGACTGATATTTCTATTCGTAGTTTCAGTTTCGTCTAAATAAAATGCAGTTGTAACATATACATTTATATTCGATGTTTTTTCTTGCGAAGCAGTCTTTACTTTTCTTTCGTAACACGTCAGCTGAATTCACCGACGGATGCATTGGTCTAACTGGATGCTGCAATAACGACGGAGGAGGTGGAGGAGGTGGAGTAGAAGGCTTTTCAGAAGCTGGTAGAATTGAGGGTGGCGGCGGTGGGGTTGAAACTGGTGCAATATTAGTTGTTGCAGTTGCCGGAGTTGGTTTGGAAATCGACTGCTGTGTTGGTGGTGAAGAAGGTGCCGCACTTGGATAATTATGGGTAGCTGGTTTCTGTGCTCCATCTCTAGATGCATTAGGCTTTTTTAGAACCGATCTCGGATCCGACGGTATAACTAATCCACCGGCCATTGGAGACGGCTTTACTGCAGTATCTCCACGACCATGTGTATTAGAAGAACTTGAAGCACCTCCTGATGAGTTACTGCCAGTACCAGAACTATCCTTCTTTACATTGCCAAGAATCGCACCACTTCGATCATCAGTTTCCGTGTGTTTCAAACCGCCTTTTTTGAATTTACTAATTTCGTCGAGTAAGCCAGCTCGCTCGCCACCACTAGCCGGTGGACGAGCGGCTGCTAGATTTGCTGGTGGCGGTGGCGGACCTGGAGGTGGCGGCGGACCTGGAGGTGGTGGTGGAGCGAATGATGGAGGAAGAGGTGGCGGTGGGGGTGGGGGCGGTGGTGGCATTTGAAAACTGCTGTACGATCAATATTTAAGTAGAAGTACCATGTCTGTCTTTTATCTGAAATGAAGATAAGATGTAATACCACGTCATAAGCGTGAGTAATCAAACGCGCACTAGAGTATGGTGAATAAGAGAGAGAGCAAAAAAGTCCCACGAAAAAAAAGTAACGAAATATATAATCATTGTAAATATGTTTTTCTCGTTCTCCGCAGTCGTTGTCATTCTATGTCAACAAATATAATAGTCAGACATTATTTTCTTTTTTATGCAATGATAAACAAAACAGAAAAAAAAATCACACAACGGTTCTTTGTGCAATGTTAACCGTCAGAATAGGCGTGTCATTTCTTACTTCCTCTTCTTTTATCCGGTTTTTAAAAACTCCTGTTTGACGCTCAAAAAACTAATCATATCAAATAACTAAAAGAAAATATTTTTAAAACCATGTGAATATGGTGAAGATATGTTTTTTATCTGGCGACAGTAAAATATTAAAAGGAGGAGCGAAAAAATCACGACAAAGAACATGAAAAGGCATTTCTAAGATAAATAAACGTATTTGAGAATGCTGTTCGAAACTATATAAATAAATAAAAACAACTATTTCGTTATGCTAAATATCTTCTCTATTGCATATTTTCCGTCCATGATCATTACGATGAGGAAACCAAATCTCTTCATCTTTAAATTGAAAGTTATCAGTAAAGCTACTATTACTTCTCACCAATAAATACATGTGGTTAAAGAAAACTCACGAATGTATCACATGTTGCTCATCTTTGAAATAGGAGATGTGACTAACGAAAGATAAGACATTCTTATTACTAATCAACGATGAGCATACTGAATTCCATGATAAGACTTGCCAATACAAGATACAAGCGAGTCAATCTCATTAGTAATTTTTTATCTATCGTACAGAGATATAGTAAAACTGTGGAGTTCAATAATCTCTGAATATCGCTATAAAATATTTCCATTACATTTGACTCGGTCTCAAAGATAAGAACTGAAGAACAGTGTACTTCTCTGCTTATTAAAAAGTCGTAAAATTTCTTTCGGATGTTGTTGTACATAGATTTATAATAATCGAAACGAGTTACTCTTGAAAAACGATGATTTTCGTCGAGTAACAGATTGCTTGAAAGCATGACGAAAACATTATTTTTCATAACTAGAATTTTGACAAAAACAGAACAAACAGAACAAAAATAAAATGTATTTTAAAAAAAAATAACTTCATTGAACCTAAAACAGACCAATGGGTGATCTTATTTGATTTGCAACTGATTCTGCGCGACATCTCGATATACAATGTAACAGTATATATCAAATCATTGTCTTTGACATGTGAACCACAGAATCGAATGTGTTTACATATGTTTTAATCAACTTCTATTGAACCATTCAATGTCAATATCATTGTTAGACATATTCATTTGAATATACTTGAACAAGTTCGAACTTTTGTTTTGTTTTCATTTGCCTTTGTTCTAAGGTTCTTTTCTCTTTATGTCTTCCTCGCATTTGACATAGGTATCACTTCGTTGTGGTATGTATAATAAATAATGCCTGAATACACGTGAAGAACAATAAACATCAGACAGATAGGCTGACGCACATCACATCGCTTGGTATCTATTTATTCATACCCCTGCTATTCCACAGGCTGTGTGTCGATAAAAACAAAAGACGGAGGAGACGAAGAAGAAGAAGAAGAACTGCTATTATTTTCTTTCCCATGGTCATGATTAACATCGAGATTATCATTCGTATTCTATACTGTTTGTTGTTAATGATAAGGCGATCGTACACATTTGTGTTGTTTAGTGTTCTCTATGATTTCAAAAGAAGTTTCTGGTCGGTTATTCTATTAGATCGAGATCTGTTAATGAAAATCAATATTGTCTCGTGTGTTTTGATAGTAAACGTTCAGATTAGTTGATATTTGAATAGCAGAGAGAAGATATTTGGTAAATAAGAAAATAAAATATGATTATTTTTATTGTCGAAATTGACATCGAGACAATCTTTTTTTTCTTTTTCTTCCCCATTATAATTTTTCCTCTTCTGTTTCTACGCTACTCACACATACTTTACTCGTTCTCTCCTTGCTTTTTTTCTTACATTTTTACTCGTCTTGTATGGTCGTTTGAATGTTAAGGTCTCGTCGTATTTCCGCTCATTTTACTGAATGAAAAACAAAACAAAATCTCTTCATGACATTGGTCGCTGATTATAAAAAGTTCAAATTTATCGTTAAAACGTCATGAAAAGTATTTCTGAGATTTTCTGCTCCACTTTTCTGAATTATTAGGATTCTCATGCAGGGAATAACGTCAATATAAATTCTTATTGGTTCTGCTTGAAACCTTTAGATTGATATGAATAAATATATCGCTCCAGATAGTGGAGTTCGATATGAACCACCAAAGCAAGGTTTGGAACGTCGACGATCATGTACAGGTAAGACGAAATGATCTTAAACGAATGAGAAGATCGAAAATTCGAGTTCGTTCAAATTTTAGATATTCCGTGTTGCTTCATTTTCCTCATATTCATTCTTCTCTTCGTTGTGCTAAGCATATTTGCCTTTCAAGAAGGTAGGATGAACATTCTCGAATAGAATTGTTAATTAATTGTCAATAGGTGATCCAAAACAACTTCTTCATCCGACTGACAGTCAAGGGAACCTGTGTGGATCAGGCAAATTTCCAGATCGTCCTTATGTTTACTTTTTCGATTGGACAAAATGCATAAAATCATTCAATTTCGCATCGAACATGTTAAAAGGCCGTCCATTTGTATGTCCAACAACTCAAGTATGTGTTCAACAATGTCCAAGTCAATCGGCTTATTATCAATTTAATAATTATCAAACTTATCGCGTTTGTACATATGATGTTACTATGAATAATACTAATAATGTTCAACTCGTACGAGACGGCAAATGTGCACCGTATGTCTTAGCTAGTAAACCACTCTTTGGTCGATGTATTCCTGAGACGTTAGAAAATGTAGTCAATGATTTTATTCAAGTTAGTAATAGATTTCTCTGTTCGATAAGAAAAAAATTAGTTATCATTTTCCTTTAGGTGCCAAATAATAACAATGTCAGTCAAAATCTTACTGATTCTAATGGAGAAGTATTAACTCGAACAAAATTAGAACAAGTAATCAATATTGTTTTGTTAATAGAGACAGATTTTTGTTTGTACGTGTAAAGTCATTTCTAGGGAGTGAAGTATTTAGTTGATTTATTGAATTTAAAACAAGTTGGTGCATTTCTTGTCGAAGATTTAACTACATCATGGAAATACATTCTAATCGCGTTGGCTTTTGCCGCTATTATTTCCGTAAGTTCATTCAAACATCTGATAAATAGAAAAATATTGTTGTTTGTAGTTTGTATGGATTGTTGTAATGCGTTGGTTGGCTAAGCCAGTTGTTTGGCTTGGAATTCTCTTATTTATCTTTATGTTGGCAATCGTAACTGGCCTAGCATTTTACGAATTTGATCAACTTCGAAAGAAAAATGATAATCAAATCATCACAGAATTTAAATTTGTTGCTGATGCGAATTATTATCGAAGTTTACCAATAACATGGTTGGTTCTCGGCATTATATTGTCGATTCTACTCATCATTTCAATTCTCGTCTTTTTGGCCTTATTAAAACGTTTACGAATCGCTTTAGCTATACTCAAAGAAGCATCAAAAGCGGTGGGTTATAACTTTTTCAGTCTTTTCTGGCCATTTATTCCATTTTTGTTACAAATTGGTATTTTTGTTTATTGGGCTGTTGTGGCTATTTATTTATCTACAGCAGGAAAACCTATTTATCGTATTGTTTATAATGAGACATTAGCAAATACAACAAATGTGCAATTAGGCGAGATTTGTGATCCGAAGAAATGGAATAATACCAATGGATCGAACGGACAATGTGTCTTTTGGGAATATGGTTATGATCCACAAGTTGATTTGGATAATATATTAAATGGTATGTTGGATTTTGAAAGTAAATTGAGGAAATCGACTGATTTTGATTTAGGGACTGGTACTCATTTCAAATCGTTCATTATATTTGTAAATGAGCATCAGTGGCTACCTCAAGTTTTCTCCGTTTTTATGTTATTTTGGTTGACAGCTTTTGTTATTGGATTTAGTCAATTAGTTCTTGGTAAGTTTTGTGCAAAACGAAGTAAATGATTGACTATGAATATTTTAGCTGGTATCTATGCACGATATTATTGGGATCGTGAACGATTCGGTGTTCCCTGTTCATCGCTACTAGCTTCTCTGTTTCGTGCACTCATCTTTCATCTTGGTACAATCGCATTTGGTGCTTTGGTTATTGCAATCGTGAAATTGATCCGTGGCATTTTAGAATATATTGAAGAGAAAATCAAAGACAAAACTGGTACTATTGCTCGATGTTTATTCTGTTGTTGCCGTTGTTGTTTATTTTGTTTGGAAAAATTCTTGAAATTTCTCAATCGTAATGCTTATATCATCACTGCGATCTATGGTACAGGATTTTTTACATCTGCAAGACGTGCATTTCATTTAATCGTATCAAATCCTCTTCGTCTACTTGTTATCGATAAAGTTTGTGATTTCTTAATCTTTCTTGGCAAGTTATGCGTCACAGCTGGTATTGGTATTCTTGCTTTCTTTTTCTTCACGCATCGAATAGCTCAAGCCGAAAAGTATGTTCCGGAATTGCATTACTATTTCGTACCTTTGCTATTGATTATAATTGGTACATATATCATTGCGACGTGTTTCTTTTCGGTCTATTCGATGGCGGTTGATACATTATTCATTTGCGCAATACAAGATATACAATTACATGAAAGTAATAAAGATCATCAGCTGATGATGCCAAAAGGCTTGAAGAAGGTTTTTCGTGTTCAAGACAAATAAATAGAATTGGTAAATTATCGATCGACATCAATATTTAGATGATCTGAACCGTCCGGAGTATTTGAAAATTTACATCTTGAATGTCTCGATGCTTGTATTTGATTTTCCTGTTTCTTTTTTGTATTAGTTAAATTCACCAATAAATATTTTCTAATGCAGATGTTCATTATACAGAAAACGAACTTTTATTTATGATGAAAGAGGCTTCTTTTCAAGAAGATTTTTCCAATTGAACGGCACATCAATATTACACGTTCGAACTTGTTCGGAAATGTCCGGTCCAAGGGGTGATCGACCTTCAGGCACAAGATCTTCAGGCATTTTGGATAGAACATTCAAAGACCGTTGATACCGTTCGATGCCGTTCCTTGATAAGAATGAAAGCGAGATTTTTAGATAAAAAATAGAGGCTAGGACAGCTCACCAAGCAATCATAATGCCATTATCAGTGCATAATTGTGGTGGTGGACAAACAAGTTCAACGCCATAGTGAGAGCAAAGATCGTGAATACGTTGTCGAAGATACAGATTACTTGATACACCTCCTGACAGAACCTAAATAGATATAAATTCAAAAGAGTTCTTCAGTTTTGTTCGATGTACAAGCGTGCGTTTCCATTGCCGTTTTTTAATGGCATCACAGAACAGTATTGCGCGATGAATACGTGTTTCGATATGTCGAACCACACTTGCTTGGACACACGCAGCAAAATCTTTCAATTGCTGTTCATCGGAAGTCGCTGATCCTAAGAAAACATTTCTGAATGGCACGATAAATACGATTGAAATTTACGTACCACAATAGATTGCTTCTTTGTCGACAACTCGATTAATTTGAGATAACATTCCGCCGAAACTGAACGAACAATCTTTCATTTTAGCAGAATATTTTGGCGTGATCAATTGGTATCGATTTTCGTCACCATCTCGAGCTAACCGTCCGATTGCTGCTCCACCAACCATATCACGAACAAGTGTATGTTCGTGCAGTTTCATCGCTCGAGCACTCTAGATCAAATACGAGTCCATTTTCCAACATAAAATCTTCATTAGACTCACTTTATCCAGCGCTTCTCCTGGCGCAATATCTTTCGTTTCACCTAACCGATAGAATTTATCCACATCTTCCACAATTCCCAAAATACAATGGCCACCGCTGGCCAATAAAACCATATACGGGAAAGAAACACTACGAAAAGTAACATTTGTTGAAGACGTACAACAAATAAGTCATTTACTTGTGTGTTAATCGAACAGTAAGCGCATGTGCTTCCATATGGTGAATGGGAATAAATGATAGATGGGAATATTTATGGAGAAGTTGACGAGTAAAATTTATTCCTTGCCATAACGAAATCACCAGACCTGGTTTGACACTTGTAGCAATCGCGGCAATTGTCTAGACTAAATCAAAGCAACATGTATTGACTCGTTTGACAGAGATGTTCAATTGTGGCGCGCAATCACTCACATTCCATTCGATATCTTTCATTGCCTCAGCAATGACTGGTACTAGATTTTCATAATGATGCTTTTTGGCGATACTTGGTACAATTCCACCCCACGGTTGATGATATTTCAATTGAGTTCGATATGCTTCACTTAGAATGGTTCGTTCACTGTCGACGACAGCTGCAGCTGTATCGTCACAACTTGTTTCGATACCTAGGATTCTCAATGGATGAGAAAATCGATGTGTCGATAGACGTCGTATGATCATCTACTCAACGAAAAACAAACGAGTTTTTATTGCACTTTGTATTAAAATCAAGATTAATCATCATATGACATTCTCCGTTTTTGAAAATCATTGCACGATAAAAAGAGAGAAGAGATAGCAGTACTAATATACAATGAAACGAGATGAAATCAGGCGTCAAAAAGGAATGATCATTGCCGTGGTTCATTATGCAAAGCCAAGATCTTCGAGTACACTACGTTTTTCTTCCAATTCTTCCTGAAACATATTAAGGAAAGCACGTTAGATTATAATCAATCAACATGTTCACGTCAAAACAAAGCACATCCACGAACACATACGTCAAAAGCATGAAAAACGATAAATTCGTGCAAATATTGTATATTTTTATTTGATTACTCAGCGTGTTTGACATATATGAAAACGGAAAACTCCGAGATGCAACTGTTGCTAAAGACAACACTATGAAGAAGAAGAAGAAGAAGAAGAAGAGAATTCTCTGAAAAAGTCCGAATCTGACTAAATAATAAACGCGAATTGTTCATGAAAACTGAAAAACACAACGAAAGATATTCCAAATACAAAACACATGCAAAATGAAGCGTGCGTGTCTTTATATGTCAAATCATCATCAGAGCTGGATATGCTTATCCAAGACCATGATCTTCAAAGAAACCCTGTGGTGTTTCTTCCTAGAAATAGATAGATACAAAAAGGAAATAAGCGAGAAAGCATGGCTCAATGCGGAGAGAAGGAAAAGTTATCGTACTGAAATTTTATTCTGAAGAAAAGGAGAATTTGGATTATTTTCAAGAGCAAGCATCTTTATAAGGAGGAAAATCAAATCAATCCGTATTCATAAAGTGTTTCTTGAAGTTGATCATCCTAGGAATGATACATTGCAAAGCGTGTTTTAGATGTCGTTCATTGAGAGGAAAATAATTTGGAATTTCGAATCTATCGATCATGAGAAAAGGATTTTCGAATGCAAAACTTACTTCTTGAATGATGTCTTGATCATTGATAGCTTTCAGAACGCTTTTTTTACTTGTTTCTTGAATTTCCCCGCCAAGGATGAATTCATCGAAGATGAAATAGGCTTTTTCAAAGTTAAAAATAATATCCAATTCACAAACCTATCGACAATTTCATAGTTAAACAAGATGATATTCACATTCACTTACACTGCCGAAGTACTTATCGAGCAGTTCTACATAACGATGAATGGTTTCCAATGTTAATAGTTCGTTATCGTCTTGTTCAATCGCACAACAAAAGTAAAGACTAGCATATCTGAATGACAGTAGAGATGTCCACATCAAACTGGAAGAGAATGTGCGTTTTTACCGTTTGTAGACTATTTTCAGATCTTTCCATTCGAGAAAACTTGACATTTTTGGTTTACGTGAAAGAACTGCCGCGATCAATTCACGTGTGATCTTCTTCTTCGACTTCTCCGTTTGCGGTGTGTACCATTTTTGTAAACGAAGTTTCCCCTGTCGACTGAACAGAAGAATAAATTGAATCTAAACAAATGTGATCAGTTCAGCATTGCATAGCGTAAGACAAACAACTATTCCGACACTTACCATATCAATTCTTATCCGTGAAAAAGACACAAACGATCTGAAACATATTTAGATATGATAATCTAAATTTCTTTTGAGATAAAAAACTACAAAAGAACAAAGACGGTCTTTTATTCAAATGAAATGATAAAAACAATCAACGTACAATAACCGGACATGAGCGTTATCCTCTAACTGTTCCAATCATTGTTTTTTTGTCACAAATCCAGAATATCTATCTGACAAAGATACGCATAACAAAAAAAGCTAACAAATGAAATCCGGAAATCGATTTCTTTCTTTTCCTTCTTCGCTTTTCTATGTATCATTCTGATTTTTTCTTGCTTAGTCACAATGTACATGACATCAACATCGAATGTGTCGATAATAAACAAAAAAGAACCTGAAGGAGAACTAGTGCAAACACCAGTTCTACCGTGAAATATCCATGAAGAAAGAAAGTCAAACGAAAGAATGAAAACTGGAGAAAAAGAACATATGTATAAATGAGGATACTGTTACAAATATAAAAACGAGCTCAGTACTTGAAAGATAAAACAAACAAAACAGAACTGATAGTTTAGACTGCCGTCATCAATGTCGAACGTGTACTCGAATTGTTATTGTTGTTTATATTTGCATTTCGGATCGATGAGGGTGGTCGCATTGTCATAAATGACGAACTAATAGATTTTGGTGTCGGTTTTGATGATATGAAAGCAGACGTAGGACTATGATTGAATGGAATGACGAAACGAAATTTGCCAATTCCTTCGCTTTTTGTTAGATTATCGTAACCTTGAGCATACGGAGTTTCTTCGTCACCATCATCTTGACTTGTCATTGCAGATGAAAGTAATGGTTCAACAGATCGAGCATTTCGTATCGTTGGTCGTTGATATTGATCAAATGGAGTAACAATACACTTAGTTGAACGTTCAATAGTTATTGGAATATCGTAGATACGTTTTGGTTTCGGCTGAAACAAACAAATCAACAAATCATTCATTTGTATGAAGTTTTACGTACTTGTTCTCGAAATTGAATGCGTTGCTCATCGGTTGTGTCAGATGGCGATTGGGTTTGACTGTGTGTAAAACGAGGCACTGGTATTGGGGAGGATGGAACGGTATCATAGGCTTGCGTACGAGTACGGTGTTCATTCAGATTCGGTGTCTGTGGAACTGACATGGTCGATGATGCAAATGGTTTTGTGAAGAGATTTGCAAGTTTATTAACATATTCTGTTGGTGTATTGGGGATAGGTGAACGATGTGGCACTGCATTCGGACGATGACGAGCATGTCGATGTTGAGCGGAGGAATTGTCCGATACACGTAGACAGAAAACGGTGTTTTCAGGAGAGGAAGACTGTTCGTTGTTTGAGCGAGATGATTTTGATTTTGCACGATGAGAATTCTGACCATTGGGTCGAGAAGAATGAGATTCAGAACGTCTAAATTCAATAAACCTTTCTTATACAAAACAAAACTGCCTTGTCACAGCATCTTACTGATGTTGATCATGGTTTTTGATTTTATCGCGTCGTTGAGACGGAACAACAACATGATTATTATTCCGATCGACTGGCGTAGACATAACCGCCACATTATCGTAAGATTTAGGTTGATCATATGCTTCACTAATTGGTGTCGCATTTGATCCATTCGTGAATCGACGTACAGGTACAATTAATGTTCCATCATCACCGTCATTATTATGTAATTTCGATGCATTATGATAGATAGTTGCTTTGATGATTGGTGTTGAAGGTTGAGGAGTAGGAATCGATTTCGTAGTACTTGACGACGAATAAATTTCTATTCGAAAAAGGCAAATACATCATTCGAAGATGAATATGATTCTGTTCAATACTTTTACCATTCGATGGACAATTTATCGTTCCTGACGAACTATCAACGTCGGAATAAATATGGGGTTGAGACGAACTTATCGACGATTGCCGATGTTTACTCAATGGAGTCGATGTTGTACTTCCACCTGCTGTAAAGACAAATTGTGAACTACCTTTGATTTCGACGTATTTTGCTAATGTGTTCAATAGCCTTCCCATGCTGTAGATATTATTTCCACGAATGAAAATAGTTTCGCCTTGTTCATCGATCAGTGCAAACTGAATATCACGTGTTCGTTCTTCAGGAAAGGATAATTTACAACGTTTCAAGCACAATTCATGATCCGTTTGTTCGCTCAAACGGGATTTATGTATACGAAAGATTCCATCGACGATCGTACAGTATTTAGTAACAAAAGTATGATTATCCATGGAAACAACGAGAAAACCTATGATGAAGAAAATTAGTCGAATTCGATTGAGAAAAGAATTTTACCTCGTAGTTCACAATGTTTCCTTGTTTTTTCATCAACACCTGTTACATTTGCCATTTGATCGAGTAAATGTGATACGAGTTGCCCTTTCTTGCGATTAAATTGAGCGAA
>CAJNOJ010000120.1:0-275522 GCA_905250025.1 Adineta ricciae
TCGTTGCAACCAACGGTGATACACATTTGGGTGGTGAAGATTTCGATCAACGTGTTATGGAACACTTCATCAAATTATTCAAAAAGAAAACCGGCAAAGATGTTCGAAAAGATAACCGTGCTGTACAAAAACTCCGACGTGAAGTTGAAAAGGCAAAACGAACATTATCTTCACAGCATCAAACTAAGATTGAAATCGAATCATTCTTTGATAATGAAGATTTTAGCGAAACATTAACTCGTGCCAAATTCGAAGAACTCAACATGGATCTCTTCCGATCGACAATGAAGCCTGTGCAAAAAGTAATGGAAGACGCTGATTTGAAGAAAAGCGATATTGCTGAAGTCGTTCTCGTCGGTGGTTCAACACGTATTCCAAAAGTTCAACAATTAGTCAAAGAATTCTTTGATGGTAAAGAACCATCGCGTGGTATCAATCCTGACGAAGCTGTTGGTACGATATCTAAATTTGTTACTGTTTGTTTTCTCAATGAATTCTCTTTGTAGCCTACGGTGCCGCTGTTCAAGCTGGTGTTCTTTCAGGTGAAGAAAATACGGGTGATCTCGTTTTACTCGATGTCAATCCATTGACGATGGGTATTGAAACTGTCGGTGGTGTGATGACAAAAATTATTCCACGTAATACGGTCATTCCAACAAAGAAGAGTCAAGTCTTTTCGACTGCTGCCGACAATCAACCAGTCGTCACCATTCAAGTTTTCGAAGGTGAACGTCCAATGACCAAAGATAATCATGTTTTAGGCAAATTTGATCTAACTGGTATTCCACCCGCACCACGAGGTGTTCCTCAAATTGAAGTAACCTTCGAAATCGATGTCAACGGTATTCTCAAAGTCACTGCTGAAGATAAAGGAACAGGAAATAAGAACAATGTTGTAATCAATTCGAATACGAATCGTTTATCACCCGATGAAATCGAACGTATGATCAAGGATTCGGAAAAATTCGCTGAAGAAGATAAAAAAGTGAAAGATCGTGTTGATGCTAAGAACGAACTCGAATCATATGTTTATTCATTAAAAACCCAAATTGCTGATAAAGATAAACTCGGTGGCAAACTCTCCTCAGACGACAAATCCGCAATCGAAAAAGAAATCGACGCAAAAATTAAATGGCTCGATGAAAATCAAGCATCCGCCGACGTCGACGACTTCAAAGAACAAAAGAAATCAATCGAAGAAGTCGTCACACCCATCATGACAAAACTCTATCAAGGTCAACAACCACCACCAGGCGGTGATGTTCCACCTACTGGTGACGAAGGAAACAAAGATGAATTGTAATCACAATAGCCTATCACTTCCTCCTCTTTTTAGGTTAAACTGCTAGTGTTTATTTTATTCATTCTTCCATATTGTTTTGCTTTACACTCCGTTGTTATCTGAACCTATTTTAAAAGATAAATATATGGTAATTTGAACTTTGATTGATGTTGTCAAGCACGAGTAGAAAATAAGCGCAAAGCAATTCTTTCGAAAGTATTTTTCCTTAGAAGAAGAAAAGAGAAACATCTATTGTCGTGTTGTTATTGTGTCTGTTTTGTATTCTTCACAAGAAAAAATACACTAAATCTGTTTATTTATCAATATTAATTTACGGAAAAGCGAACAAAACATGAGTTTCCAATCATTGAATCCAGATTTGACTGCAAAGGTTTTACTCTTGGCGAATCTACAACGAAACTTCGTAAGGGAGGGGAAAATCCGATCATTATATTCGAAATTAATTCAGGTACAGAATCCGAATCAAGAATCCAATCCTGGTAAACAACCATCAATAATACATCCACTTGTGATGCCATCATTAGTACGTGATAAATCCGAATACATAGCTTTTCGTATCTCCATTTCCCTAGAATGTTTCGTCACAGAAGATTTCGGCGATGTTATCTGCATTAGCATCACCGTCAATTGCTGGTACATCCTCAACGATAGCAAATGTTCATCCAATGCAGTCATCGTTAGTATCTCATACAGTTGTGAATAATAACAATAATTACAAGATGAATTTCTCAACGAATTCCCGTCAGAATGGTTCGGGTTTTGGTTGGGGAAATCGTGAACGTAAAATGGATGAAAACTGGCGTTTACAGAATCGTAATATTTAAATGTCAATCAACAGAAAATGTGCTTAATGAAACAGAAAAAGAAAGAAGTCATTTTCTATACAACAGATACTGACAAATATTGATATTCCTGATCTTCATTTTGTTTCGTTTTCGTTCGTCCCAATAATGTTAATGATCTGAAAATCTGTTCTTGAAATTCAGTCTCACTAACAGATAAACGTGGAATCGTATCTGAATAATAATCAGTATGAGACAAATGCAAACGTCGAATCTTTTGCCGGTATTTTATTGCACAGGCATAAGCACGTTCTTCAGCCAGTGATTGAAGTTCGTTATTGTTTATCGTCGTAAATGATTCATGTTCATTGAAATAACAGTAGAATATCCGTTTCAAACGATCTATATCAGATAATTCTTCTGAAAACAACAGTTATGTTCTGTTGTGAAATAATCGATGCTGTCGAAGCGAATTACTTACCGTAGAGTTTATTTTTACTCGGCACATCCCAGAGTGTTTTTAAGAACGTCGCTGGTAATTCAGATCGTTGCCGTTGGATTTCATTCAATTGCTGTCCGAAAAAACAGATTATTCCTAATCCATAACATCCGATATATGTTATAATAAACAAAGCCGCTCCAATATTTCCAAATTGAATTTCAGTCAGCCATTGGTCTCTTGCAACCGATGTCACATTCATTTTTCATACATATGGAGTACAAGCTATGGCATCAGATGGATTCCTATTCATTTTAATCAACTCAAGAGTCAGGAGAGAAAGAGAAATATATGACTACATATGTTTATTTTATATATCTACTTTACATTTCAAGATATCTTTGCTACGACTTAATAAACGATCGAGTTCGGCTCGGTTAAGTACTAATAATGGCCAATTTTCTATTGCAAATACAGATGCTGCGCAATGTTCATTGCGTAAAAGTATAATTCGTGAAAATGATTACTCAATTAACCTTATTTTACGATATTTCCTTTGAAGTGAACATGACTTGCAGCACGATCGAAAACTCGTTATTTCTCGACATTGATGCGAGGAAAAAAAGAACAGATATCTGTGTCTCGCTGGATTTCTTTCACTGCGTGAACTCCAAGAATACAGAACCTCTGCTATTTTCCCTAATAGTTTTTCGAAGACCAATCATAACACTTCTGTTAATATGTTTTATAGTCTATCTCATTCACAGAGGCATCTGACATCGCTCAGTCGACTTGAGAAAATTATCATATGTGGAAAAGCATTACAAAATCGAACACATGCAGGCCAACTACATATACAAAGTTCGGTTTTTCATATCTCTTATTACTCGAATCTTTATTCCAAAAGAATTGTTTGAAAACTTTTGAAAAAAAATAATATTTTTACAAACAATTCGATTTCAAGAAAAGTAGATATAAGAAATACGGCGATAAATGCAAAAGAAAACGCTAGAATTGACTGAACACGAAAAATACTGAGCTAATAGAGGTTAATATGACTTTTGCTTCAGATCGGATCATTTGGTTTTTTTCATTCGAAGTAATTGAACATATGCCAAAATAAGAAATATGACTGTCATAGAGCCTAACGCCACGAAATTCTTCCACAAATCCCATTCATTTTCATATTCAATATGTACAATATTATGTAGAATATACGTTCCATTGATTGGACAAATTGTCTTATTGATTTTCAAGCAAAGTGTCAAATCACTGAACTCATTGATGTTGATTATGTTGAATGAATACCGAAATATGCTAACCCATTTGATCCAGGAGAGAAAATTGACTACGGAAGAGATTTCGACAAGAAATCCGCCGAAAACCATCATTAGAACAAAAGTCATTGCTGCTAATAGATTTGCAATACCAAATACTTCCACACTTGCTGAAAGTAAAAAGCAAAATGCAGCACCACATGTTGTCGTAGTAAAGATGGCTAAGTAAAAGATGAAGAATTTCGCTAGTGTTTGTTGAAATCCAATCATAAAGTAGACAATGATTGAAAATATCATCGATGGAATGAGACGTAATGGAATCAGATCGCACAATAACTTCGCAAAGAAGTATGTGGACACGTGATAGTAGCCACTTGCATTTTCATGAATAAATAAAATACGTTCTTTGAGGAATAATTCGATTGCTGATAGATTGGCCATAACTTGATTGGTTACAATGAAAAATATGGCACCCATACGATTCTTCACACCGGTGTCTTCACTACGGTCGATTTGGAGATAAATTAATCCTACAAGTGTTGCAAAGAGTACTGTTACTACTGTTTGCATGATAACTAAAGTTGGATTGCGGAAGGCAGTGCGCAATGTACGTTGAGAAACATAGAGCATTTCACCAAAACGCGATGTTGAAGTGTTGGAACCCGGATGATAGACAGCCGTGTCTAGTTGTTGACCATTCGTCGGCGCAATTACCTGAAGTAAGGATGCATAGATATCAGATTTAACGTATAAATCATGTAAACGATGAGCATTCTGTTCGTGCTTTTTATCTGGAATCGGATCATTGGTGGACGCTGATGAACAATCGCCTTGAGTGACATCGAGAAGAAAATCAGCGGGATTATCATGTTGTTCACAGTCATAACCGATGGAGGAAAAGTAAGGTAGAACTGCATTGGCAGGACCGTGATAAACACAATGACCAGCAGCTAACAAAAATATTGTATCGAATAGTTTGAAGATAGAGTAACGAGGTTGATGAATTGAGAAAATAATGGTACCTAGAAGGAAATTTTCAGAACTTCGAACTCTAAATCATGTTTGACAGTGACTTACGTCCACGTCGTGAAAGCTCGTGAAGATATTCCATGACATTACGAGCGGTTGATGAGTCAAGACCTAAAATGACGAATGCAAACGATTTCTTATTGAGTATGATCTCGTTTACTGAATTACCTGTTGTTGGCTCATCGAGAAATAGAACTGATGGCGAGAGAACTAGTTCCATACCGATATTTGTTCGTTTTCGTTCTCCACCTGATATTCCACGTGCTAATTCCGTGCCTACCCTTGACTCTGCACATTTCTCCAGTCCTAACTGTTCGATAACTTGTTGAACAATAGCCTTTTTCGATTCTCGAGAAATTGCTTTCGATACACGAAGATTGGCGGAAAATGCTAGGTTTTCTCGTACTGTTAATGTTCCGCTGATAATATCATCTTGAACAACATAACCAACTTGATATTTAAAATCATCGGTCTGTTTTTGACCGTCCATTAAAACTTCTCCATCGAGACCTTGGCGATCTTTTCGATCAGCTAAGATGTCTAATAACGATGATTTGCCACTGCCAGTTGCTCCAAGGATCGCATTCATACCCGGTTTAAAGACGCCATTTATATCGTAGAGAATCCGTTGATATTTTTTCGTCAGAAATGGTAATGGACAGAGGTTACAACATTTTTGAGTACGTATTGTATAATTTAACGAGTAAAAAGTAATGGTTGATCCTTGACGCCCGTCCGGACTATGTTGATCGGCTACTTTCGATTGATTCAAGCTTTGATTTTCGTCAATATCCGTCATTGATTTTGACTTTGAGCTACAAGATCTATAAAAACTGAAATATACGATATCGAAAGCGAGATAACATTATTCATGCCACTCTCTACGGATATACAAGATTGTCCCTAAGTAATGCAATTGAAGTAGAAAGTCGAATATCTCGCTTGTAGTTCGAGCAAGCCAGTTAAGTTTTCATCGATCACGGTGATACAAACAAGCTTTATATTCATCATGACATGCATTGACAAACCTTCTATTCAGTTAATATACAGACTCCAAGGAAAAACGTTTGCTTACAAAGATCAAAGAAAGTTTTCAAACACTGTAATATAAAACCGATTTATATCGTATAATAAAACAGCGTGTGTTTTCAAATCTATGAGAATATACAACATGTTATTTGGAAGTTCATTATACCTCATTATGTTTCATTTGACTAACCGTTCTGACTGTCAACTGTATTATCCTTTCTTTCGGTCAAAATATGTCCTTGTAATTCTAAAGCTTGTCTATACCTAACTTACATGTTCGATGAATAAACTAACTCATCTGTTCAAATCATAAGCAAGATACTCGGTTTTTTCCTGCGAGAACTGCATTACTTACAAGTCGTTCTGTACCATATGTAATCTTCAACTCTTTTCTTTCTTTCGATAACCTTTTATCTTCATAAAAACATTCTTATTTTTAGATCAAATACGAGTTTAAGAAGTTTGTTTTGATAACATCAAAATAAATAGCAAATAAGGAAGGATTAGATAGATATTTTCCAATAAGACAAGGAACACGTCCAATTGAACATAATTAGCTAATAACAGATGTCGTTCTCTGTCAACTCAATCAGATGAACCAAGATGTTAGTTTGACTAATAATAAAATAAAAGTAATACTAAAAGCAATTTTCAAAACTTGTTATCATAGTCTGAAAGATTTAATTTCAACAGGTCAAAAACGATCGAATCGTTTCAACACTTGTACAAAGAAAGATCGCGGCCGACTAAAAACAGACGAGATGATTACAATAATCGATATTCTCTGTCTTTGGTCATTGTCACCTAGATAGTCAATGTGCCATTTAGACTATAACAAAATCCTTCTTTGTTTTCTTTATTTCTACTCGGAGTATATAAACGAAAAATCGAATGTTCGCATGTTATCATAGTCTTTTGATATTCTCTCTTATTCACATCAAACGTAGCAAGACATGAAACTTTTATGTGCGGTTGCTTTAACTTTACTGATTGTTTTATTCAATCAGCATTCAACGAACGGATGTAAGTGCTTGTTTTGCATTAATGATGTGTGATAGATGGCATGCCTTCTTTGTCTAGTTCCAACCGAAGAATTCACAACGGAACAACCATGTCCAAAGGAATTTGAATGGGTCGATGGAAAGTGCAAACGATTCTCAACGAAAACTGGTAATTTTGCTAACGAATAAATCATATCCAGACGTTTTCATGTCTCCTTCGACTATTTTAGAAATTAAAGAAGTCAAAGAGACGGGAAAAAAGGTCGTTGTTTGCCCAGAAGGTCAGATTCGTGGCGAAGACGGTATCTGCGCAGATATCAAATCTGAAGAACATTTAGCCACTACCCTTGAATCAAAAACATTTCACGAAGAAGATGCAACCCAATTATCAGAACACACCGAACAACATGATGATGCAGGCAAACAATCAGATCACACAGAAGACTACGAAGCTGCAACTAAACCATTAGACCATACAAAAGAATACGAAGATGCAACTACTCAAGTTGATCATACAGAAGAATATGAAGATAAAACCAACAAAGTTGCCCACACCAAAGAATACAAAGAAAATGCAATAAAATCATTCGAATTGACCACTGAATTATCCGAAGACACTGAAGAACATTCCAAAGTTGTCGATGTTCCAAAAGGTTGTCCACCAGGAACGAAATATGATGAAGACGGTGCCTGCCAAGATGAAGTAGAAACAAGTTCAAAACACACCTTTGAAGTCAAAGATCTCCTTACAAATGGTGAATGTCCATCCGGAATGAAAAAATATAATGATAAATGTGTATTTATCAAATCTCAGGCATCATTCGAACCAATGAATGATATCACTTATGAACAATCAGATCTGAAGAATAGAATTCCTGAAGAATTAGTACCTGTCTTGGTTGATAATATCTGTCCACCCGACACCGAATATTACTCAAATGGTCTTTGCCGAAAACGCGTTTCTCCATTCCGCGCGACCGTTCTTACTGCTCATATAAAGAAATGCCTTGCTGATGAAATCTTAGTCGGTGGTGTGTGCGAACCAAAACACACTGGATTAGTTTTTAAAATAGAAAAACCAACAAAAATCGGCAAATCTGAGAAACATGATGAAGATGAAGCAGATAAAGACAAATCCGTCAAATCCAAACAATAATTTCAATGCACCCATTGAACTCCAACAATGAATATTAGTATCAAATTCATTTTTTTATTCTTTTCTTTTCTTTTATATTTGAAATAAAACACAAAAAATCTCCGAGACAATTTTCATAATAATAATTCGTTTTTTGTTCAGACAGGATTAGAATCGGTTCGAGATTTTTTATAATGTTTGCCAGTTTCTGTTGAGCGACCATGCAATGAATACCGATAATGTTGCTGTTGTCGTTGCACGTTTAACTGACAAATATTTGTGAGTGACTTATTCTCTTCATCCTGTTCCAATAAATGATTATTTGTTGAAAAACACAACGAACAGTATTTGAGATAAAACAAGATCGATGATGGACAAAACAAAATCAAAACTAACGAGGGCTTAATGCATATCCCCACAAGAAGTATTTGAGCAAATGTTCGACTAATATTGATGTCATTGGCCATTGAATTTGCTGATGTGTCAAAGATAAAACCACGTATGCGATAAAAATAGAACGGTAATGATGTAATTGTTATCAACATGAACATGTGAAGTATGTACAGACATAATTGCCGTTCATGCTGAACTGCTGATGTGACTTTTTTAATGAACATGCAACAACACAAGCGAATGTGTAAAATGATTTCGAGAAGAAGACCTAGAACAAAGAAACCAGTCGTATTTGACACTTCTTTTTCGGTATTTAACATTACCAAACGAATGTAAAAAGAATAAGAGAAGAAAATCAGCTTGAATCAAATGAATTAATCGAACAGAGAACTCAAAATTATGATTTGTCAAAAAGTAACAAATTGTTGTCTGTTCGGGTAGAAATAAATCGATTTCATCAATCTTTCCTTCAGTTCCTCTATTCATCGTGCCATTCAACAATGTTTCGTTCAGTTGCATGTATTCCGTCGTTGACATAGCCGACGATTTAATATAATTATTGATATTCGCCACACCCCACAACCATAAACCATCGACCGACCAAGCAACTGCTAAAACAAAGGCGATTAAGACGTTCAAATCGCTGCATAACAATTGTTTTAATGTCGACACATTCGGCGTTTGGACTTGGAAAGTTTTGTTCAGAACGTAATGATAACGACAAAGAATAGCAATGGTCAATAAGGGAGTGAAATGAAGTGTAAACTTCCAAATTAGAATATGCGCGGCACATAAATGATGCCGACTGAGAAACGCTTGATAGAAATATTTCTCATCCAAACAGCTAATTATCGATGATAAAGATAAAAGAACATCACTACTTGTTAAAACGAAAAGAAAACGATATTTGGTATGTGCTAAAACATGTTTAGATCGTTGTGAGTCGCCGCTAGACTTGTTCAACTTCCATTGTCGATATTGATAAAGAACGAGACAA
Organism: Adineta ricciae; assembly: GCA_905250025.1. Lineage (NCBI taxonomy): Eukaryota > Metazoa > Rotifera > Eurotatoria > Adinetida > Adinetidae > Adineta > Adineta ricciae. The sequence continues at coordinate 9,386 of CAJNOJ010000120.1, forward strand.
GTTTTAATCGAGCAAATCAAATTGAAGAATAGTCCTAATATACTTATGATTAATGTAAATGTCGAGTGAAATAATGGCGAATATGACACGACTACTGTTCCATAGTAGTTTTTACTAATTGATCGATTTGATGCATGAAAATATGAATCATGAAGTAACATCTGTCTATGTTTTTCTTCGAAATGATTTCACGAATGTCTGCAAAAAAAACAAAACTTTTCTTCTCTCGATTATCAACAAACAAATGATCAATCAATTCGACTGCTCATATTCCTCAATGTACTTCAAACTATTTGTTACAAGTATCTTGACTGTAGAACTCACTTTGATGGTAGGAAAAGTCAAAGCATGTCTAACACGCACGGAATCTCTTTTAATTGAGTTCATATAGAAACTTACTTTAATAAGAGATATAAAAAGAACAATATGATTGTATAATCAAGAGTTCAGCAGCTACCGACAAACACTACTGACATTGTTTTTCCAAAGCGTATACTTCTCATTTTCTAGTTGTGTGTCTCTTCACTGAACAATCGAAGATTTACAGAAAATATTCTTATTTTCCCATTACAATGGAAATGTAATCAATCATAATAATCAAATAACACAAGTGCACATGTTCTTTACGAAAGAAAAACAAAATACATGATATAGAAGTATATGTTCGACTAGGAAATAAATGTAGGCAGCATCTGATGTGAGAATCTAATCGCATTCTATTATAGGGAAAGAAATATACCAATACGAGTCACTAATAATTCTATTTGTCTTATTAAAAATGGAAAATTATCCGACGAGCGTAGACTATTTGCATAGCGAAGCGAATTTAATAGCTTTACATCGAAGAATGAAGAAAGAAATAGTTTTACATTCGAGTATGTCATTATAATATACGGCTGCAACACACAAACAGAGAAGCACTTCTCGTTTTCTTTCTTTCATAAAAAAAATAACTTCTTTTTATCTAATGAAAACTAAATACAAAGTAAAATTATGTCGAAATAGAATGAATAAACGCGTCCGTGCTTGTCTTCCTTTTCTTCTCTATATAAATAAACAATGAGTCAGAAAACTAGCTCCATTTTTTTCTTTTGAAAACTAATTTTCATGGATAATTTCCTATGATCAATAGATCTATTATTGCAAGTCTTGTCTCAATCTCGAATGTCTTCTCGCTTTGATTTAAACTTTTGTCAGAATGTCTCATTCTAAATTACCTAAATTATACGTTTCCCTTTACAGAAGAGATTTGTCAAATGAATACTGTCTTCAACAAGCGAGAAAGAGAAGTCCTTTTTTTTTCTTCTTCTTCACTTCCTTCAGTCTAATTATAGTCATTGGCATTCTGCTCAAATATGCCTTTCTACTCGTAGGTGTTAAGTGAACACGATCGATAGACACAGCGCGAGATTCAGTTTCATTCCGTTGCGATCAGAATAGATCTTCTATTCGTTCATTTATTTTATTGAATTTATAATGAGATATATATCCAGCAAACAAGAAGGAAAAAAGATTCTGTACAGGATTAAGATTCATTTGAATTTAGGTAAAAGTCGACGAAAACTACTGGCTGAATTATGTTTCTAAAGAGAAAAAGAAATTGAAGTGGTTGATTGAAAAGATTTCTCTTCGTACTTTTTTCAGCATCGGGGAGCAATCAATTTGTGGTAGCATATAATTGATCAGTTTGTTTTGTTGGCAGCTTTTAATTAACAATTTTTCTTGATTTATCTAAAATTTTACCAATTCGTTCGTGAGTTATTTCATCCAAACTCGATTCACATACCTCTCTATCACCGAGCTCATCCGACAAAACTTTGATATGATCCGCTAATCGATCACGCGCTTCTGTTAAATCCATATTACGACGTCGTTCTGTTTCATATTCTCCATAAAGCATTGCATATTCTTCTAGAAAAGAAAAAGATATAAATAACTCCTTTTTCTAATCCGTTAACTCCTATCCTACACAACTCAAGCGTGTATCTTCCGATTTTAACTATTGTGCATACATTTAGTTCACTCTTATGGAATGAAATCTTCTTTTTTATCACATGATTGAATGCCTCCAAGCTCTCATCAGTGTTTCTGGTGGACAGATCATTATGACTATACCTTTTTCTTCGTGCATCTGGAAAATACACAAAAATAAAGAGTAGAAGGATATGATATAATTAGATCTCATTTAAATCTGAATGAAAAATTACACTTGAATATGAAAGAAATATTCAAGCTGTTAGAAAAATACAAAGGAAATACTACGACACATGATTTTGTGATTACAAAATTTCTCTGAAGAACTTGGAAAACATAATTTCTATTTCTGTTGATTAGTCAGTATGAAAACGAGTAAGGTTTGCAGTTTATAATTAATTTTGCTGTCATATTCCTGACTGGAGATAATTTTATCTGTTAATAGAAGAAAACGTATGAAGCAATTTAATATAATCAAGGTAGGGAATGACTTTAAATACACTCGGATCATTTGTTGTCTTATTTTAATCAGTAGAATATTTTTCGCTGACGCAATATAAAGCAAAACATTATCAACCAATCGTAGAAGAGACCTTGCGCATTTCAAATGTCAGATTACAGAAGTTAATTAGGTAAATGATTAATCTTTTCAATGGAAATCTAGTCACCCGAAGCCATATCAGACTAATACTGGGTCATTTTACACACAAGGGATTACTAAGAATTTTAAATCTTTTTCAGCTTATTCTTGAATTAAACGTACCTATGATTCTATTCATTTGTTTTTCTTTCTCGTCCATCTGATGTTGAATTAGACTTCTTCTATCCCTCGTTTCCGTTGGACGTTCAATTTCAATAGGAATGATTGTTTCGATGGAGCCAAGATCACATTGAAGTGCTTGATCGATAACAATCGGTGATGAATAAACTTCTTTCGGCATAATCAGAACAGTTGATGAATGTGATGGAAGAAGAGTTTCTGTGGGCACAATGAACAGCGATGATGAATACAAACTAGAATCCGGTTCTGTTTGAATATTTTGATTGTCATATGTGAGAATGGTGGATTGTGATGCACAATCGTTGAAGTAAACATGTGGTGTTTGCGTGCATTCGTTAGAGTAAGTTAATGTACTGTTGATTGTTTGACATTCTTGATCGAAAAACGTTTTGATATCTGTTTGAATATCTTGATCGGTAAGAAGAATTTCGATTTCATTTGATATGGGTAGTTCTTCACTGAAGACAATGGGAAGAATTGGTGTAGATGGTTCGACTTCAGGATCATATTGAGTTGAACCATCAATATGAACAATGGTATCAGTTTGAATTTGTTGATCATCAACTATTGGTTTCTACAAACAAATATATATCAAATCAAGTATTTCAAAGATGGGTGTCTATACATTATCGAATGATATTTGTAAAGCGATATCTTGAGTTTCGATTGAGTTTGTTTCGATTTGTTGATGAACATATTCTGGTGTAATTTGACATGAATAATCGTTGGTAGAAATCGCATCTGTTTGAATGATTTGTGTATGATAATCGGTGATGATTGTTTCTGTTATTTGATCGATTGTAGTTGGGAACATTTGGCATGAGAAGTCTTTTTGTTCGTTAAGAATTGTTTGCATTGAACAATCGTTCAGTGATGGATTGATTTGACAAGCGATTGTTTCTGTTAAGATCGTTTCAGTTTGAGTTGACTGATATTCGAGGATGAGATGAGTGGTTTCAATGTCTTTATCAGCGTAGGATGGAGTGATTTGACATGAGAAATCTTTTTGTTCGATGGTTGGAAAGGGTTCGGGTTCGGTGTAAGCATCGACAAACTGCTTTTCGGTTGATACAGCTTGCTGTTGAAAGCCGAGACTATTAGTGAGGATCAAAGAAGATTCATCATCGAAATGAGCAAGAGGAACGGCAGGCTTTATTGTTCGTGTTGGTCCGAGTGGTGTTGATACGAACTGACGAGTGGACAACGAGGAACGTCGACGTGGTAAACGAAATTGTATTGATGTACTTCCACCAGCGTTTCCAGTACCCAGTGTGGACTGCAGAAGATCAGGCGCAAGGTAAGGTGTGACTTTTGTTAAATCGTCTAATGCATATGTATTGCTTGATTCACTGAAATGATCAGTATTGAAATATGAAATACTAACTGAGATGTGAACTTACCTAAACGCACTTAATTCACAAGAGTTGCTCTGTAGAAAAAAAAAGGAGAGTATGAGAGAATTTTTGGACAAGTGTATTATTCGACATACTTCTTTCAGTGTAGTCAGTGTTTTTTCATAGATATGACATTGTCGTACCATATCCCTATATTACGAAGAAGGAGAGATGCCAATTATGCTTTCAAAGAATTACTTACTGATATTTCGCATCGATCTTTTTAAATTCAGTAACTTCTTGAACAAGCATCATTTCAACAGATTGAAATAAACGTTGAAGATAAGGTTTAAATTTACTGTGACCTAACTTGTCCGCAATCGATACATAACCATCTTTTAATCGCTAGAGAAAAGAAAGATGTTGATCTGTGAAAGAAAACTTTATTGAAAAAGTGAATTACTTGAAGATTAAATAAATTATCATGAGCATTCTCATCGTTCATGTCGGTTGAAGTACACTTTTTCTTTACTTCATCCATGACTTAATCGTTTCGATTGATTTTTCGTTCTACTCAACGAACATACAGATTCAATGACCGGGTGTTCTTTGTTCGCAACTTGACCATCCCGAAAATTTATTTCGATCATAGATTTATCATGTTTTTTCTTAAAACATCTCGAAAATCGAAAATATTCTGCAAAAATCAACTGAAAACTTTCGAACATATAGATGTCGCTCGTCTTCGCATTTTCAAATAAAATTCATGTATAGGTAGGTGTACGATGATGAATGAATCACTATTATCCATTTTTTTTATCTTTACATGGAAAACAAAGAAGTATATATCAGGTTGTGATGAGTCCAGACTAGAGATTGTGCTTGAATTTCACATGGCCAGATCGAGTGAAGTATTTCATTTCAAAATTCTCATTATTGGCGAGTCCAGTGTTGGAAAAGTTCGTGTTTGTCGAAGAATGTCTCTTCTATGCCGTCATGTTTATTTGATTGTTTAGAGTAGTTTAATGACTCGCTTTGTTGATGAAACGTTTCAACCATCATTTGTCCCAACTATCGGTGTCGATTTTAAAGTTCGGACAATGATGATTGATGACTATCAGTGCAAAGTTCAGATTTGGTTAGTACGAAATTCTCGTTTTAATAAAAAAAAGTTCTATTTGCTCAAATCAGTCATCAGTAGACTTAGTCATACATGATATAAGTTGTTGAATTTCATATAGTTCTACTCTTTTCTTGCAGGGATACGGCAGGTCAAGAACGTTTTCGTGTGATAACAACCACTGTAAGTTGAATCGTGTGACCAATTAGTTTTAGTATGCGTGTACATGTCTTTGCTAGTATTATCGTGATGCCGCCGGTGTTCTGATTGTATACGATGTAACTAATGGTGAATCCTTCTTTCGTATTCGTCGTTGGATCGATGAAATCAATAAATACTGTGATGAGAACATTGCAAAAGTGCTTATAGGAAATAAAGATGACAATCCTTCATCAGATAGTGAACAATCACCAAAAATTGTCTCGACTGCAGATGCTGAACAATACGCCCGCCAAATGAATTTAACATTTTTCGAAACTTCAGCCAAAGATAATAAAAATGTCAATGAAGCATTCTATACACTGACACGTTTAGCTTTACATCAACGTCTGAATACACGAGCAAATGCACAAGCAATGCCACATCATCCGATGACAAATGGAACTTCAGCAACGCAAGCTATTCGACTGAAAGGAGCAGGAAAATCGAAGAAGAAAAATAAAAAACATACTGGTGCATGTTGTAAATGAATATCCGTCCATAGAACTTCGTTTGTTTTGTATTTTCTTCGTCAATATTTATTCCACGGCACTTTCTTTCTGGTTTCGAGCCTGATGTTTCGTAGATATCATCGTCATGAAAAAAGCTTTGTCTCCTCGTACTCTCATTGTCTCGTTCTCGTTTTTTCACTCTCTCTCTCTTGAATGAATGAAAGTTTTTTGTGAAACAAATAATTCTGTATATTACGTGGAAGTAAAATAATTTATCACAAATCAATCTTCTCTCTTTCCCGTTTTAGATATGGCAGCAACGACAAAGAATTTAGAAGGTGTACAAACATTTAAAATTCTCATTATTGGAGATTCAGGTGTTGGCAAAAGTTCGTTGATGGTACGATTTGTCGATGACATCTTCACAGCTGCTTATATTACAACAATCGGAGTAGATTTTAAAATGAGTACAATTAACGTTGACGGACATCAATGTCGTATACAAATCTGGTGCGTAGAATTGACTTTCTTCGTTTTTGAAGTCATAAATGTTGAATAGCTGATTAGTGTTTATGATGCCCTTAGATAAATAACAGTGTTATTTCATTTTTAGGGATACGGCTGGTCAGGAACGTTTTCGTGTTATTACAAGTATATAGAACAAAAATGTTTTTATAAAAATTTGACTTTTTCGTTGTTGTAGGTACTTACTATCGAGGTGCTGATGGTGTAATCATTGTCTATGATGTATGTGTATCATTATTAGTATTTAATCGTTTAATTTTCATTGATATTCTCATTTTTCAGGTAACAAACGGTGATAGTTTTGCTAATTTAAAAGATTGGATCACTGAAATGGAACGTCATTGTGATAAAACTGTCCCTAAGATTCTTGTCGGTAACAAAGATGATAATGATAATGAATTAGGTAAAGTTGTTCTCACAAGTGATGCACGTGCCTATGCCGAACAAAAAGGTTTACCGTTTTTTGAAACATCTGCAAAAGACAATAAGAACATAGCGGAAGCATTTAATGAAATCACTAGACTTGCTCTTAAACGACGTCTTATTCAGCCGAATAGTGGACAACCATCAGCTGGTGCAACTCGTATAGGATCAAAACGAACAGTCGTAGGCGGTACGCAGAAAAAGTGTTGTACATCGTGAATGATTGTTCTTTCTCTATTTGATTTTTCTTCTATTTCAATTCGATTCGTTTATTTCACAACTTTATATCGAGTGCAATATCGATACAAATCCATGATCACTTCCACATTTTTCTTTGTTTGTGCATCCACATATATTCTAATGATTTAGACCTTTTTTCTGTATTTAATTCTTTCTGAATAGAACGCATAATGACAACAACAACTAAATCTTACCTCACCGATCTTGTTTATCAGTTTTTTTTTTGTATTTTCCTGTGAAATTTTCTTTCTCTACTGATTATTGACATAAAGCGATTGTTTTTCATGTGTTTATGTGTGTGAAGATACTCATTGTATTTGACTTCAACATTTTTAACAGTGAAAGAAAACGTTTTTACAAAGATAAGCTTGCAAGAGCCCCTGCACTTTTCCACGAGAACTTTCCGTCTAAATTGGTATTGCTACTATATTTGAAAGAAATAGAGAGTACTGTTCTCTTGTGAAGGTATTTACTCGTAACAAGTCCTTAACGAGCATCTTGAAAATAATTTCAAATAACGATGCGCAACTCATTGAGTTAGTAATGATATCATTAACCAAACGAAACGCTGCTCTTCTTTATGTTAGAACACTAGAAGAGTCATGAACGTCATAGAAAAGAAATCTGTAGGATGTCGAGTTCACCGATATGAAATATATGCAAGAGCATTGTTAAATTATTTTACATCCCATTGTTAGTTTTTCTTTTTCTCGTCAGTGAAATATTTTAAAATAGCATTCACTTCATTTGTGAACTTTTCAACCATTTCGACATCTTGTTTGACGTATTAACCTTTTCATTGAATACAGAAATCTCCATCAGTAATGTCGTCGTTTTGTACGCTTTTCAGTTGGTCACCAACGAATCTTGACCTATTAACACCCATTGTTATTACTGAAAGTATTGCACTGGCTATTCATTGCATCTTTTGGATACAATTTCTTGTTTGTTCATCGTTGCGGCAACGAAATATGATGTGGCTTTATGTTTATTTAATCACCGATTTTCTTCTTATCATACGATTTTTTATTTTTTATGGTATTCGGTTATCATCTATTTGTTTATATCCGATAAGTCGAGATGTTCTGTGTTATATTGAGGCATCATTGAAGTTCTATCTAAATGGAGTTCAAAGTTACTTGCTGTTAGCATTTAATGTCTGCCGATATTTGCAAATTGTCTACAATCGAAACATTTATCGAGAAAAACCATGTTTGATTCTGCTCGTCCATGTTGCCATCTATGTTCTACCTGCAGTTAATATTATCGTCCAATATTTAGTGAAATGGGCAACGATTTGGCGTAGACGCGGCGGATCTTGTGACATCACGTATTCGTACTTACTAGTACAAATATACAATCTATGTGTCATCTATCTTGTACCTATTGTTTCGACTATTTTGATTCTCGGTATCGGCATTCATCGTGTTAGTTCAGTACGAGGTGTACAGAGTGTACAAATAATCCTTCTTCGTAGGAAACGCCAACGTATTCTTTTACTTCAAACCATTGCTTTTTATTCTGTTTGGCTCATTCTCTGGAGTCCGGATATTCTAGCGTTTCAATTCTTGAATACCAATAGCGATCCAGCAGTCTTTACTGCTTTGTTGAGCGTTATCGAAATTGCACTGGATCCAGCCATGATTGGTATTATAGACATTCGATTTTTAACAACGTGGAAGAAACTATGGCATAAGTTTAAAAGAAAGACAGAAATTAGACCCATGTCGTGACGAATGACAAATCATTTTCTATATGGAATGAACTTTCTTTTTAGCAATAAAGAATTTGCTCTTTTCCGCTGCGAAGATGAACATGAGATCTACAAAATGTGTTGATGCAATGAACTAGAGCATGTCTTCAGAGTTCAGATGAAAATCTAATTATTGAGTGATAGTCGCCATAGATTCAACAGAGTACTGGGCCTGTGGTGCATACTAGAATATATTTGATTAAAGAGAGTAATTGAGGAGGTATTAATAGCATTAAACATAAAAGGAACTAGTCATCGTACGTAAACTGGTGACATCTGTTATGTGTCAAAGATTACGTTGATTTTTAATAGTTTTTATCTCGAGTTTTTTGTTGAACTTTAATTTGTTATCAGCGATAATGAAGAGTGTTTTTGTCGAATTAATATTCCAAATATTCTCCATTCTATTCGGTAATCATCCATTGTCCACGAAATTTTTTCGTTCGTTCTGTCTGTCTGTCTAATATGACTGATTTTTTCACGGCACGACGCATTATTTATCAATCATATATGCACAAATATTTTTCCATGATTCGCTTGATTAATTGCACACCGACGCGTTCTCGATAACATAGTTTCAGATTTAACCATTTGGTAATACGACCCGTGTTCTGTTTTTAGATGACCATACATAGACTTATATCATTGGTGCTAATATGTTTATCTATTCTAAACTGTTGCCAGTCGAAATCAAATAATCGTATGTGATTTTTGAGAGCAACATGTAGAATTCGACTATTTTTTCGATCTTTTAGTCGATGTTTGTTCGTTATGGTCTGACAAAGAGAAGAATTCGAACGAATTAAAGAGTTTTATTTTCACCAATGTCAAACCGGAAGGTGGTAGTGACGCTGGAAGATTCTCAAAGTAAATCTTTTTATACGAATTCAAACGAATCGGTAAACTTCTCTTCTTCAGGATTAAAGTAAACAGTTGGGAAGAATGTGTGAATCAATGTTGTCAATTTAATCGATGTAATGTCGTCTATTGGATCGCATCAGTATGTGTTCACATAGAATGTATTTCCGACGAGATATGCGCTCCGGTAGAAACACATCTCAACGAGGAGACAATGTATCTCCGAGTTCGTTCAGTTCGTAAGTGTAAACACCGATGAAATGATATGTATATTCTTCGTTTTCCTTGCCGAAAAATAAGAATCAACAGCAGCTGCTCTTGACTATGAAGATCCCGGCCGTGATGAATGCAACGAAACCAAACTGTGCAAGATTAATGAACAATGCGAACAAATTTCTGTCAGTGCTCAGATACAACGTAATATATGTTCATGCGATCATAAAAACGGTTTTCGTCGTATCAATGGTAAAAGATTGAAGAGTAAATACAGATTAACTTTTTTAGTTATTTAGGTGTTTGCCGTCAATATTTACCTAATACAAAACCTTGTGCAATCTATGAAAAAGATTATCAAGAAACTGATGATAACGAAGATCTCGATCAAACTGTTAATAGAGGACGATGTAAGAAAAACGAGGAATGTTTACCACCAAATGATCGTGCTAAACATGGTTATTGTCAATGTAAACTTGGCTTTCAACGTACAAGTGGCAATGGAAAATGTTTAGGTGATGAGCGAATGACCACCTTCACGACATCACCGCCGACAACTTCGATTTCATCGTCGTTTGATCTCGAAGTACAAGCTGGTGATGATCAAACCATTAGTTTACCCACAAATCAAGTTGATTTATCTGGAAAGGTTCTTTATAAATCAAATAAAACGGAAATAGAGATGTCAATATTAGCAAATCGTAACTTAAGTTTGTTTTGGATATTGAAATCTTCTACCAATGGTGCTAAAATCGATTTAACTAATCAGGAAAATTCACAATCGCATATTGTTGTCAAACAATTACGAGAAGGAATTTATGAATTTGAATTACAATTGAAGAACAGAGAAGGAATTGTATTAGCAGCTGATGTAATGAAAGTTCAAGTTGTTTCCAGTGAGTTTCATCTTCACATCAGTCAATGCTATGCACTCGATTGTGAATATTTCAAGTCTAATATGATCTTATTTCTCATTTCAGCTACAACAACTGCGCCACCTCTCAGTATTCAAATAGCATCACCAGTATCTGTTCGGTTACCCCAACAAGTAGTTAAACTTGATGCGCATGTTGAACCATCAAGTCGGCAAGTGACTTATCAATGGACATATTCCAAGGATGGTCCGATTATACCTATACTTGAAGTAATATCTATCGAAAAAAAACGAATAGATACTACACGATTTGCTTTAAGGGTACAGACACATCCACTTTGTCAGTGTCGAATCTTCGCCCTGGTAACTATTCGTTCCGTTTACATGTTGTCGACAATCTGGGCAATGAACAAACAAAAACTGTTCAATTAAACACCATCGGAGGTAATTTCTAAGAAAACATTACTAATCCCTTGAATCATTCTTTTCAAATCTATCAGAACCAATTGAAGCTCGTGTTGCTAACCGTCGTGAGATTGTCTTTTGGCCATCAAATGATGTTGTGCTTGATGGTACACCAAGTATCATCGAACAACAAACACAAATCTCGTGGAAATTACTTTCAAATGATAATAAACAACGACTGAATGAAATTGATATATTATCTCCTCATTCTCTAAAAACAAGAGTCTCGAATCTTCGTATTGGTCAATACAAATTTCAGTTGACATTAACAACCAATGACGAAGAATATACATCGAAAAAAGATGTTCTTGTCGTTGTTTACACCCAAAATGGTAAACCACCGAAAGTGTCCATTAGTCTTGAAACAAACCACGTCAATATTCTGAATAATCTCATCATTTTGAATGGATCTGCCACAACTGCTGATTATGGTATCGACCGATGGCAATGGAAAAAGAGTCCATCGAGTCCAGCCATCGGAAACTTTCTCAACAATTCCAACCTATCGCCGATTGCATACATAACGAACTTAATCGAAGGTTCCTATGTTTTCATTCTTCAAGTTTATGACGATCGACAGCAAATGAGTGAAGCCAATATCACTGTTCATGTTGGTGGTATACCAAATGCTGAACAACTAATTGAAATCATCTTTTTATCTAAGCCATATCTCCATCAACAAACACTTGACAATCTTCTTGCGCAGATTCGCGTTTTTCTCATTGATATTCTACCAAACATCGATATAGTCATGGTTGGAATGCCGAAAGAGAACACTTTGTTAATAAAAGCAATTGACTTGAAGACCGACGCGATTGTTTCACCAAAATTAGTTGCCAATCATTTACAAGACAAAATCAAATCGTTACGCTCGGCATCAAATATGAATATCATATCTATCGATACTTATTTATGTTTATCAAATTGCTCAAACCATGGTAAATGTGATCATAAGACGAAGCATTGTGTGTGCAGTCGATATCGTATGGAAAACTGGTTTAAATCTCTCGTTCAGAAAGAACCAAATTGTGGTAAGAATCAATATCAGACACTTTTTCGAAGTGCAAATGAAATTTTTATTTGATAGATTTTATCGTGCATTATGTGGTTTTAATATCAATTGTTACTGTTATTTTTGTGCTTCTCTTTTGTTGGTTATGCTTATGCTGCTGTTTGCGTTGGCGTCGTCGTCGAAATTTATTGGAACGTCGAAAACGTATTCGATATCAATTGTTACACGACGATGACGAAGACACGAATGACACTGAAAGTCCACGAAGTCCGAAAGAGAAGCTCAAGAGTAAATTTCGTTTGACGAAAAAGAGTATGTTCAGGTGAAAATGTCACTTTCTCTCTGCAAGATAATTTCGTTTTTAGATAAAACTAAATCATCCAATATGATCATTTCCGAATCGGATTGCGATGTATCAGATGAACAAGGCGAACAAACACTTTATGATAAACCACTTCTTACCGCCAAACTACAAATGAGCTCACCCCTCGATAAAAATCGGGGATTGAAAGTTCCAGTACAAGATAGTAATGGTAGTCCGATGTTACGCAATAGTGGACAATCGCCAACAACCACCGACAATAGTGTCGCTTAAGACTTTCAAGCGAATCTCTTCCGTTGTGATAAACTAAACAAAACAAGAATTCTCATGTTTCTTTTGCTTTGTTGTGTTTTTCTGCAAATTTTATATTATTCATCGACTGTTTTCAACTGATTTCATCTATTTATCTTTAGTATCGAAGTTTATTATTATATTTTTTTTCTTTGATAGTGACCAAGAAAAAGACATGATATTTCTTCATTTTTAGATTCTCTGTATTCTTCTTTTTTAAAATTAATCATGTCACTCATCTGTTCTCGTAAGTGAATATTCGATTCTTATCGGAGACAAGGTCAACTCTGTACAATATTGTTTTAGTTTCGAACGAAGTACCTGAACAACCAGTTCTTTCACCTGTTTCTGGTTGTATTTATGAAAAACGCTTGATTATTAAGTATCTACGAGAATCACCCAATGATCCAATCACCGGTCAACCATTGACAGAAGAACAACTCATTGAAGTGAAAGGTATAACGCGTATAGATTGAATCTTGACTTTTTATGTCGTAAATTATAGTTACACCACTTGGCAAACCTAAGCCACCATCAGCAACTAGTATTCCAGCTATTCTTAAAATGCTGCAAGATGAATGGGATGCTTGTATGTTACATAGTTTCACACTTCGCCAACAATTACAAACAGCTCGACAAGGTTTGTTTTCTACATTAAATTATGCGCATTATTACATCTCTTTTATCAATAGAACTTTCACATGTTATGTATCAACATGATGCTGCATGCCGTGTCATCGCACGTCTCAACAAAGAAGTTACAGCAGCACGTGAAGCTTTAGCTACGTTGAAACCACAAGCAGGCATTTCACAACCGACTGCGATGGTAAGAATAATGAAATTTCCATCGATAAAGCCAATGTGAATGTTGTTTAGCAATATACGAATGACCAATCAATACCGACAATTCATCATGGAGGCGGTGATGCTTCACAAGCAGGAGCAAATGCTTCCGAAGGCATGACTGAGGAAATAATTCAGAAAGTAAACACAATAAGTCATTGCTTTTTGAAGAAAAATATCTTCTTCGTTTCATTTTAGTTACAAGACAAAGCATCAGTTTTGACACAATTGCGTAAACAACGTGGCAAACATGTACCTGAAGGTTTAACTACGGTCGACGAAATGAAAAGCTTTCGTTGTTCTGCCACACACACAGTATGGGTTCACATCATATATCTTTTTTCCATTCCATTTCTTCTCGACATAGGCTTTACACAGTGCCAGTAATCCCGGTATCCTAGCACTGGATATTTCATCGAAAAACTCCAGTATCGTAATTACTGGTGGAAATGATCGTCAAGCTGTAGTATTCAATCGAGATAGCGAACAAGTGGTAGCAACATTGAAAGGTCACCAGAAAAAAGTTACACATGTTATTCATCATTTCGAAGAAGTATAAAAACACACGTTAACCTACATAGCTTATAAAACTTATTTCACTTCTTTACTTCTTGTTGCAGGATATTGCTGTCACAGCGAGCGCAGATTCAAGTATTCGTGTTTGGCATATTCCATCAGCTCAATGCTTGAAAGTTCTTAAAGCTCACGATAGTGCTATAACTGGTCTTTCACTTCATCCGACTGGTGATTATGTTCTCTCGAGTGCAACTGATAATTACTGGGCACTGTCAGATTTACGCACGGGAAAATTGATTACAAAAGTTCAAGATTCAACATCACAACGAGGTATAAAGAAAACTTCATTGATTGATTTAATATGAAAGTTTGTATAGGATTAACCTGTGCACAATTTCATCCTGATGGTATTATCTTTGGTGTGGGAACACAGGATAGTGTGATTAAAATTTGGGACTTGAAAGAATGCAATAATGTTGCTGATTTTCCAGGCCATGCTGGCAGTATAAATACAATTGCCTTTTCAGAAAACGGTATGCTCCAAACGCATTTTCTCTACTAATAATTGTTGAATTTAATTTGGTCTGTTAAGGTTATTATTTGGCAACGGCAGCTGAAGATGCATCGATCAAATTATGGGATTTACGTAAATTAAGAAACTTCAAAACCATCACACTTGAAGATCGCTATGAAGTGAAGTTCTATGTTTTTTCTTACAGTTAATTTATAAGTTTTCTTCTCTTTCAGATTCGCGATCTTGTCTTTGATCAAAGTGGAATGTATCTCGGCGTCGCCGGCACTGATGTTCGGTAAGAGCATCTAAAAATAGACTGTTTTCTTTTACTCATGTGGTATTTGCAGAGTATATCAGGCCAAACAATGGGATTTACTCAAAGTCTTCAATGATCATACAGCAGTAGCAACTGGTATTCGATTTGGTTCTAATGCGAAATACATCGCTAGTTCAAGCATCGATCGTTCATTGAAGTTTTACGAACGATTGTCTCAAGAATAGATATCGCAGGATGATTAGACAAATCAATATGAACATTTATTTGATGAGAATTTTCTTTTGTATGTGTGTGTATGACTTTTGAAGAGAGAAAAAGCTGTGTTGTTGTTGTTGTTATTCTTCTTGTTTTTTTTCTGTAGTTATTCGAATAAAAAAAAACAAATGATGTGAATGTATACAGAAAGCCCCAGAATAGTAATTATTAAATCAACAAGAGAGAAAAAAAATAGTAAATGGAAAGAAGAAAAGTTAGAATTCATTAGCTGATGAATTTCGATGACATACAGGAAATTAATGACAAATATCACAAAGCAGAATGTGTTAAAAAGATTTGTTTTCATTTCCTTTGGTTTTCCTCCTTTGTGCAGTCAGTCAATGTTTGTCGCACCGCTTAGAATTAAAAGAACTCTGCTTATTAGTGACTTTCTACTCAAAGCTCAGCATGTCATCTATCAAGTATATCAACACAGATCTTTCATTACATATTTCTTGACTTCTGACTATCATTTTATAGTTATCTATTTATCTATCGCATGCGTCTAACGAGATTGTCGCCTTTGATTAGTAATTTTCTTATTTTTGACGCTCTTTTCCTCGATTGAAACGCCAGAACAATCTACTTGTTAATCCTAATAAATAGATGTACACACATCCGAGTACTCATCATTTTGCTTTTGGTTAATCATCAATTATTGATGTGTTTAGATCGTAGAAAATATGAAGATTCTAATGCAAACAGCCGAATACATCGACAACATGTGTAATATATCCTTGAGCGATGTGTGTCGTCACAGTAAGAGATAGGGAAAAGAACGTTTACAATCGAAGACCTGATACTGTCGTTGATTAGGCTTGTCAAGCTGTTAGAGATCGACGCCATAAAAAGCAAGTCGACTGCAAAGAAATGTATTTTCTTATTGACGAAACGATTTCTATGTCACATATTACTTTCATCTAAGTTGATCAGGTCAATAAGCTCATGAACAGAAGTGAATGTAAGAACGAGTCTACTTGTGCCATTTCCGTTGTCTTTTTCTTCATATTGAAATCCCATATCGACGGAAGTTAGCTGATGCCACTTCTTTCTTTTGTTGTTTGCATTTCTTCGGCTAATCTCCCGTTTGATTGTCAGATATTATTAACGTATATCATACATATGATGTCGCCAAAAAACAATAACTAGTCATCAGATGCGTTTATGATGAATAATATATACAAACATGAGTTAATCAATAAAAATATTGTTCTTTACGCTGATCTCGAGAGAATTTTTCATCAGAATGAGTTTATCTAAGAGTTGACGGATAATGAGTAATACATTTTTTTCTTCTTCATCCTTCATTTTTTGTCATTACCAGCATCGTTTCTTGGACCGACCGGAGACAAAGATTATCCACGCGCACGACTTCACTTTCTCTCTCCCTTGAGGTTTTTTCCTCTGTCGAATCTTTTGACATTACATCTAAATGCACTCCTCATGTTTGATGTCTTGGTTTCTTTCAGTTAGATAATAATCATCTATTTTCTTCGTATATTTATCAGATAGAATGTTTGGATCGCGAGCATTTACATCAACACAAACTGGTCATAGATGTACGTCATCAGCGAAATTCACCGCTACTAGACAAGCTGAAAATGATATTGCAGGTCAATTGAAATGAAACTTTTCCATATGATGTGTGTTTCTTTTTCGAACACTTAGATCGATATCGACTGGCTGAAGTAGAAGATGAAACACATCCAAAACGAAGTTTAGCGTGTGCTTTGATCTCGACATTGTGTTGTCCACTTTTAGGTAAATAGTTTCATTGAAGTTTGAATTATTTGTAAGAGATCTATTCGCCAGGTATCCTTGCTATTTATTATGCAACTCGTGCAGTTCAAGCACATAATCAAGGGTTTTATGCTGAAGCAACGACATTCTACAAAAAATCAATACGATGGTCATTAATTACGTTCATTATCGGTCTCGTTCTTGGTTCCATTGTCGCTTTTGGATTCTTTGTCAAAGCTGTTCTCGCTGTTTGAATTATTCGAAAATGTTCTGCTTATCTTCATTCTAAATTCACATACGTTGGCTGCGACTAACTGTCCATAGACATTCAGAATATTTTTGACATTTCAAATATACAATGTCGACTATAGTTAGTTGTGTACATAATGAATGTCATACTCTAGTCTGATATTGGAAAGCAAGTATGATGTACGTACAATTGGAACTACTCACGCAGTGGATCTTTTCGTTTTGTTTTGTTTTTTCTTTGTATTTATATCATCAATAAATTGAAGAAGTACTCAAATGAGGTTTATCTATTCGAAAGGATTATTAGCGAATCGCCTACATAAAGCGTTTAAATAGCATCGGTATGGTTTGCTTTCAAGCAAAAGTCATGCTTTCACGTTTCGTTCTTTCTGATCTAATGACCTTTTTGTTGTATACCCAATCAGTTATCTTTTTACATACGAAACAACTAGTGAAATATGTTATTGATTTATTTTGAAAGCTAATCTATTCTGTTTTATAGGAGCAAACTAAAGTACAAGAGAATAGATCACGACATTTCGATAAAGTTCTGATAGGATAAAGAGAATAAAAAGGATAATATTCATTCTTATACAATAACATTAGTGTTTTTGATTGATTCACAATTACGTTCGACATAGAAAAAATGTTTCTTTCGATTTTGATATTTCTATTCTTCTCCTTTGGTCACGCGCAATACTATTATCAACAAGGACGATATCCGTATAATAATTTTAACTCATGGTCAACCTATCCAACATGGAATCAAGGAGCTCGACAAAGTAAATCTTGAAGCGAATGTATCATATTATCCTACAGATCGATTCATTTGATCTTTGTTAGCACAAGCAACTGTTCGTGGAAATCTTCTCAATGAAGATAGATCTCCATTACCATACGGTTCGCAAATCAGTGTTTCACTAGTCGATGTTTCTCTTCAAGATGTTGCATCACGTCCACTTAATACCATGACTCTCTACGGATCTTATCGTTTTCCAATCGCTTTCGAAATTCCATATTCAATGATGCAAGTTCAACAGAACGGAAATACCATTGGACAGTACGCGATTCAAGCACGTATTGAAAAAGATGGTCAGTTACTTTACATCAATGATCAGTACACGCCAGTACAATTGATTCCGGCGCCGGTCAATCCTGTTAATGTAATGATGAAAAAAGTCGGAATCACGACGAATCCTGGTATGGCAGTTTTCGGTATATATCTGCGTGAATGATATTTTTCATTTAGGAACTGGCGGAATTTATACAACCGGATCATCGGTCACAAATATCATGTACAATTGTCAACAGATTCCCGATGTTGGACCATGTCGAGCCTTCATTGAACAGTACTATTTCAATTCACAATTAGGTAGTTGCCAAGTTTTTATCTGGGGTGGATGCGGTGGTAATCAAAATCGATTCGAATCTCGTTATGATTGTGAACGTACTTGTTCATCCTATCAACGGCCACGCATGTCCTTGAATAACATTCGACAAAAATGGATACAATAAAAATGTTCCTTTTTTCTTCACAATTTACAGAACTCAAATAGTTAAATATCCGATAACATGCATCAATAGTCCAGAGACTGAATTCATATCGTAGATATAGTGTACAATAATAGAATGAAAAATCTGGGTTATTGTTGTGCAAGAACATCGCTATGTTTACATTTGCTTGTGAAAAAAGAATTTCCATTGCATCGACACTATGGTTACGAAAAATATTTGCACGTGTATGTTGTAAGATGAAGATACTTTATTTTTCGAATTTATGACGTCATTCAAGAACCAGGCGAAAAAGTAACGAAAATCTTTGCATTTGGAACAAAAACAAAATATGTACAAAGGAATGTGCGTTAACAAACGATAAATCTGACTTTTACATATTTAAGAGGCAAAAAACCCTGGATAAGCGACATATGACATATGTCATCCATACAAAAATCACATGACAGAACCTCTCATATTTATGCGTACGCGAGATTTGAGAAGAGAATAACGTTTCACCTATGTTTATTTGACACGATTATCAACTGATAAAATATGACGTTCTATTGCGTCGTATGTTGAGAAAAGAAAACCGAGATTGTTGCTTTTTTTTCAGAATGTTAATCAAATAACTTTCCACGCTGCGTCAGTTTTAGTTTTATTAAGTTTTTTTTTGTGTTACACAGAGAGAAGAACAACGAAAGAACAAAACAAAATGGTTAGTTTGTTGTTGTTTTCACAAGACTAGGCAAAACACCAAAAAATAACAACCGAAAAGAAGAATTTTCTATTCTTCTTTTTCGATCTTTCTCATTTTGAGCAAGACAAAACCATTACGTATATATGAAACATTCCAAGACACGCTTGCTAACAGAAAGACATATACACCAACAATAAAATAGACGAAGAAAGAAAAAGAAACGGACATCTAATCTAATAACATCCATTGAAACTGCTTCATATATGTATGTGTATATGTAGAACAAAGAAAAAATAAGCACACCGGAGTAGAAGAATAGAACTGTTCTATACGAAAGGATTTGGATAATACAAGAAGAAGAAAAAGAAAAACAAACTAAAAAATCAACGAGCTGGTGTATCAGTTTCATTTTGGTGATATCGATAAACTCGAATATGATTTCGTTTTATCATACAACAGAGAAACAAGTAAACGAAGATCACATATCCATCGAAAATTGATCATCACCGTCTATACAGAAGAAATTCATTCGAAAAGAAATTTTACGATCAATTGATCTAACCTTTTTTAGCCGATTTTGAACGATCAGATTTCGATAAGTTCGACTTATCAACTGACGATCCTGCTCGGTCTTTTTTATCTGTGCTATGACCATTTTCCACAATATCACCATTCTTGTCCGGTCCCGGAATTAAGGTAACTATTACAAAACATACATTGTTTCTACACACTTCACGTTTTCTTCTTATGATACGAACCTTCCGGAATAAATGGCAAATTCGGCGGCGAACGTGTCATAGGTGAGTCGCGACGAGAAAGTAAGAAAGCTCGATCGTAATAAATACGACTGCCTAAATTATTTCTTTGAAATAACATCAAAACAAAATCACGTATGTTCTTTCTACCTCCTGGTGTTGTTGAAAAAATGCTTCCACCTGGTGTTTCACCGTAGTGAAGGGGCATATCTTTTGGATCATGTACAACCAAACGACGGATTGGAATACCTTCAGTGCTACTCATCGCGTGAATTCTATTTTCCTGAAATAAATCTAAAACAGTAATATCATTCCTTGCTAGCCTCATAGAAAAACTAAAACGTATATGCGCAGTAAAGATAAAAGAAAATACACGCATATATATAGTAACCAGCTCCCATTGTGTGCGTACTAAATAAATATGCACTGCAAAGCACGTGCGTTTAGACTTCGTCGTTTCCTTATATTGGCCAGAAGATTTTCTCCAATAGACAAATACATCATAGAGTTCGCTGTTCATCATGCCTATCTAGAGCTGAATATCTATGTATTTTATGACATGTGGATTTTTCATAGAAAAAGTGACAAAAAAAACACTAGAGATCAAAAGTATACATATATATAAAGAAACATAACATATCTGACACGAAGAGAGAAAAAACAATATAGAGAGATATACAAATCACATCATCAGACTCACTCAAGGTTAAATTTTTATGCATTGAGCTCATTTTGGTGCATTCCATACGATTTTTTTCTGAAAAAATTCGATTAGTTCACGTGGAATATAGATATGAGCTATTTCTGATGGAACGTATTCACGTAAGATCGGTGAGCCTTGAACATAATCAACAGCATAGAGTACTGATGAATCTTTTTGTTTAGCTGCTCCGATGACTGCACGTACACGCCAACCTTTTTCTACACCGAATACTTTCTTTCGCACTTCGTTTGTTGCTGCTACCGGTGTCGTAGTTGTCGTTGTCGTCGTGGACAATGGTGGAGATGGCGATGGTGGTAATGGTTTTGCACTTTTTGTTGTTAAAATAACTGAGTTTGACGTTTTTTTCTTCTTTTTCGCTGGTGGTGAATCTGCATGATTCGAAGATGATGAAGTCGCAGATAGCGATGCACGCTGTTTCTTAGGTGGATCTTCACCTAAAATCGAATAAATTGGATTCGACGTATCAGCATCCATTTGCTGACGTTCAAATTCAGCAATTAAATCAGGATGAATATCATGCTGAGCTTCCCAAGTATTATCAGCATCGCTGACTAAAAAGTATTACATATGAATTGCATTAACATATTTAGCAGCACATACATCCGGCCCATTTCAGCAGATATTCACATTTGCCTTTACGAGTCCGTCTTTTAGCCATAATTTTTTCGACGACGTATTGATCATCGGCTCTTGCTTCTTCCGGTAAATCAAAAAAATCGTTTGGTCTCGTCGAAGTCGAGCCCGACATTGATGTTGACAAGAATTGTTGATCTAAAAAGAGGATTCATTAAGAAAATGAACGATGTACGAGAAAATATCGATTAGCTTTTTCTTATTTTTTTCTATTCAACAACTAACAATACACACGAATGAAGGATGTCAGACAGACTGCGTATAAATAATCAGAATTGAAAGAAGACAATCATGTCGAGATAGAGAACGAGAAAGCCGAACGTGCATGTGCATAGCCGGTCGATCGGTGCCTATCTTAACATTCTTTCTCTTTCTCCTTTTTCTGTCTATATATCTATGTTAGCCTGTTCGTATTCTATATACATGTGTATATGTGCACCGAGAAGGATTATACACAAGAAAACAAATTATCTTTATCTTTAAATCTTCTGTTTTAGTTGATGAATGAATAAACACGAAACAGACAAGATGAAAGATTGTCGAGAATTGAGGTTCGAATGATTTTGATAAATGAACAAAAACTCGTATTGATAGAGGTGATTAAATCTCATATTGAATTATTCAAAAGAGGTGCAATTATGTATCGAAATGTGTCAATTCCGATGTGAACCAATAGATCAATCATAGAAGGTGATAAAAGTGTCAGCCAATGATTTATCACTTTTAAAGATCAGCAAACGAATTTGCTTCATATCATTCGAAAATGAATATCGCGGAATTACGATTGGTGTGAGAGAAAAATGATTGATGTAATCCATCAAAGATCTGAAAGTTATTTCAAGTGCAATCGTCGACAAATGAGCATCATCGATATCAAAAGCTGCACTTGATACAGACGATCTACTTTTGAATAGAAATGTCATTTTAATGACTTTGAAAGCGTCTCAGACGAACATGATTTTGCTGCATGCAATTAGAATAGACATACACTGCAGTTAGACGAGCGGTGGAAGGTGACAGTACTTCTTTCCGACAGAAATAGAAAATAAATTGTCCTTTTTTTGGGTACATTTATGATGATTACATGAAATTTTATTGTTTCTCAAACGACCGTTTTACATGACAACGATAAAAATAGAATAACAACATCTAGTAAAAGTCTTTGGATTATTAATGTCAATTCTATTGACAAATGTGGTAGACTGACTTTAGCCATTTCTTCTTTGTTGCAATTGTATTGGAACTTCTTTAGGAGATATTGTCACTAGTTCAACCAGTTCTAAATCATCATCACTCTTGACTGTTGTTGGCAGTACTGTGTACTTCTGTAGAAGTCTAATGATTGTTATTTTCATTTCGGTGAGTGCAAAGCGCATTCCAATGCATTTACGTGGACCAACACCGAACGGAATCCATGCTGCGGCATGTCGTTTCGTGGCAAATCTTTCTGGATAGAATGTTTTTGTGTCTACGGGTCCCCACAGATCATTATCAAAATGTAAACTGTACATATCCAATGTAACTTTCGTTCCGGGATGTATTCGACCTAATCCTGGTAAATCAATGGGTTCGGAACATTCTCGATTGATAATGATAGATGTTATGGGATACATCCGTAATGTTTCTTGAATGAACCATTCGAGATAGTTCATTTTATGCATAACCTCATAATCCAGATCATGGCGATCTCCAAGATAATAATCAATGTGGTCTTGTAGTTTCTTCTGCTCTTCAGGATGTGTTGCTAATGCATGTGTGATGTAAGCAAGAGCTGTGCTGGCTGTTTCATATCCAGCGATCATGAATAGATAGATGTTTTGTTTGACTTCATTGATCGATAAAACTCGTTCAGATGCGTTATGCTAAAAACACAAAACGTTTCGTCTTGAAATATTTCTTATCAATGTAGTACCTGATGTAGTTCACCGAAGTCTGTGTCGAGTGTCGCGTCAAGCATCAATTGTAGCAAATCAGGCGATTTGATGATGTTCTCATTATAATCACTCTTGTTCTTCTGAGATGTTAATGCTTGTTCAATAAAATAACTAACATTATTCTTTAACCATTCATTCGGATCATCAGCAATTAATTTCTCACCCATGGGTAATAAATAGCGCAATTGCGTCTTGATATTATTCATCCAACAATGTATGCGCAACCAGATTGGCTGTAATTCTGGAATGAATATGGCCAATATAGTTGCTAAATAAGTCGAATTTTCTCTTGCGAAGACATCTTGAGAACGTTTCAAATAAGGATCATTTGGATCATTTTGCATATCAGTTTCAATGCCGAAGCAACATCGCCATATGAGATCCATTGTTAACGATTTGTATGACTTGTAAATATCAAAACCTTCGTTGGATGTTTTCATGTTTTCTTCCAATTTCATCAGTAATTTTTGCACACAACTTTCGATAAGTGGCAACATACGTTTCATTTTGAGCTGTGAAAATGTCGGAGCGATAATTGCGTGTTGACGTCGCCATTGATCACCGGTTGCACTGAATAGATGGACGCCGTTTGTTGTTCGACGATCTTCCAATGGAAATTGACGACGTGAATGAAATTTCGAAAAATGATTGATGAATATTTCATGTAGAATATCGGGATCAGATACAACAAGTACTGGAGTATGACCTTCGAAGTAACCGTAAATATGACCGAATTGCTGAGTCCAATTGTGAATGGACATGGAGATGCGTTTTGTTCGAATGAAATCTGCCAGATTACCGAGTAGGAACGTTGGCCGTGGGCCCTTAATACCGAGTTGTTCAAAAAATGAATAACATCGATAGATATGAAGGAGATAGATCAGCAATAAACAGATAAATATACTCAAAAGAAGAATAAATGTGAACATTGCTACTGTTCAGTTATGTTGAAAAGATCAAAGAAATGACAATCTGAAATTAGATAATATTTGCCTCATATTCATCAAAATTCTATGAACACCAGGAATATATGCAGTAAGTCAGTGATATTGCTATTCTGAATACTTCCAAATTGTCTGTCCTGAAACCGGAAGGATTAAACAAGCAGACTATTCTCATTATTAACAAATGCCTTCGTAGTAAAAAAAACCATCATTTCTAAATGAACATGTCCGTTAATTTTATAATTTACTGACGAATCCCGACAATAACTTTGATACACTATATAAACCTATGAAAACATGACTTTGACGACTATTACATTTCTCTCTCTCTATATATATCTGTCTTTATGCTTTTATTAAGTATTTTTAAATAGAAGGAAGACACAAGTAGGTAGTGAAAAATAAAATACCTTACGCATACGCATTTCCGCTCTAGTTAAATGTATTTTCGACCGTATGACGTAAAGGAGAAAATAGCAGACGAGGAAACGAGAACAAATTAAAATATGATTTTTCTTATACTAAAATACTCCTACACGAACCTGCGTGAAAAGCAAGTATCTATGCAATTAGGTGTCCTATTTGATTTATAATTATTATCAATAATGTAACGTTCTTTTAGTTTGACAGTAAAATTCCTGGAATGAGTAATTCGGCGCAAGTCGCATATCGATGTTCAGCGTGCGAAAGAACACTTAGATATTGAGAGGTGTGCTCAATGTGTTTTTTTTTTCTGTCTTAAATAAAGATTTAAATTATTTAGACTTAAGCTTGAGACATCGACGTCATCATTAGTCGATTTTACAAAATATAAAAAAAGATTGATAATATATCCGGTGGAGATATAAACAAAAACAGGTTTTTCTTCATTTTCTTCCATTGTAAGGTGTGCGTTGGTGGAAATAATTATTCACGTCAAATAAATCGCTTCTGGTTATTGAACTTCTTTAAGGCTGGTCATATTAACCTTTTAGGAAAAATATTTCCCTTTTGTTCGAATAAGTCTTCGGCTGAATGTTCTTTTATCAGAATAGTTCTAAGTAGATTTATTTTTCTGGATTAAATCAAAACAAATGTATAGACAACAAAGAAAAAGGCACAAGTACTTTTATGGATTGTGAATGTCTGTTGAAAGAGCAAGAGAAGAGAAGAAGACAAGTTGTCTGTTCTTTCAAGAATCTGTTGCTCGACACTATGGAAAAAGAACAAAATCTTTCACATGACGCGACAATGTTTGCCATGATGTTGATGAAGTCGTCGTCGTGCTTGTAATGCTGCTTGTTTGGCAACGGTGTCTTCCACAGTTTCCAACATTCGGCAAACTTCTCTGAACAACAACACTAAATGCCAATGGTATTTCGCTGAACATTGAATTGTATTAGCTTTGAAGTTCTTCTTTACATATTGTTGTATATCACGTGAATTCGTTAATGTTATATTGGAAAAACGTAGATCTGTTGAAATTGAATCGACTTTATTTGCTACAACAATCACAGGCACATAAGTTTTTGTTGCTATCGTTGTCATTTGTTGTTGTTGTTCTTCATCATCACCACCAGTCAGATCTGCGAGGATTTGAGATTGATGATGTGAATGGGAATGAGAATGATGGTGGTGATGATGATGGTGATGGTAATGATTGTGACCAAGACGAACACGAGCTATTTCACGGTAGATATGTTTTATATAATTAAATGTCTCTTCACGATTAATATCGAAAACTAATAGAAATAAATGAGCACGGCGAAAACAGTACATGCGAACCCATTCTTGTTGAGGATCAGTATTATTTGTATCATCAAATCGTGGAGTATCAATAATACGAATATGAAATAATCGATGGCCATTAAACAACGATGTGAAATGATATGAAGCTAAATTGGTTTCGGAGTACACGTTAGAAAAATCATTGTATAACCATTGACGAATAATAGCTGTTTTCCCGACAGATTTATCACCAAGAACAGCAATTTGTATCGGCTGATCACACATACTATTCTATATTATCTAAAAAACAAACTGAACACTTCGAATAGCCTCTTTTGACATGTGATTAATATTCCAAGATGAAAATATTTCTGTTGAACTTATCGTTTTTTTGTCCCCATGAGAAGTGTTTTCATGCCCGTAAGGCATCATCGTCTAAAAATAATTTCAATGATTGTCATGAAATAATCGACGATCAAGTTTATTTTTTGTTTTTCTCATCTATAGTATATTCTCCATTGAGAGAACAAAGAGAAGAAGACGATGCAGCATTCCAAAAAGAAGAAGAAAACCTTGTTGGATCTTCCTATTAAAAAAAAAAGAAAGTCATTTTTCTCCAGTTGTTTCTTCTTCGTTATTTCTTATTCTTTCTTTTTTTCCTCTGTTTTTGTCTCAGTTTCCGCATAGGCTCTCGACTAAACAAGTACTAGCCTTGAAAGCACATATACATGCATGCACCGCTAAAGAAATGTTCATCTGAAAGAGGGAGAGAAAAAGAACTTGGATGACATGCAGAAAGAAATGCGAAAAGAAAATGAGCGATGAAGTCAGTCATATTGCCGCTGTCGTTGTTGTTGTTGTGTTATCTTGTTTTTCTGATGTCTCCAACGAGCTGAACATTAATCGAGTAATAGTCTGCAGGATTTCGATGTTTAACTAAGAAAATCTCATTCGATTACGTAGCAGAAGAGCCGTTATGTTGTTAGTACATTGCCTTTCTTACACGGGTTTTTTACTGTTATTTTTATTGCTTAAATCTCTGTTTCTCATGGGAAATTGCAATGAAGATAAGTTCTATCTTTTCGGACGAGCTCGATTTAATCTAGAAGACACATAAAAAAAAGGAAAAATCCAATCTTCTTTTCTGTTCTTTCTTCTATTGACATTTAGGATTATTCGACGTCCTACTAGCAACCTATTATATGAAGATTGAATTGATCATTTGTCTCCATTGAATTTCGCGTCTATGTTTTCCCGAATGACTTATTATAGAAAAAGTTAAAAGCACAATATTGCTTTCTTAAACAAAAGACTTACGTCCCTACCTTCTAATCTATCGACACATCGAACGGCGCAATATAAATATTAATGTTTGAAAATCTATCCGATGTGGAATAGGAGAGACGATAGAAGTTCTACAATTTCTTTGCGGAAGACTAGGTCGAATATGTAGATTGATTAGAAAATGAAACATAGGAGAATGAAGGAAATTGTAGTCACGTAAAACCAAGATCAATTCGATAGCATGACAAAGTTCAGTGAATTATTTATGATAGTTAGAAAAATTAATTAGGACTTTTTTTTTTGTGTATAATCAAATGAGATTCGCTTACAGATTATTGCTTTTATATTACATGAGATTTTATCTTTAATAAGCATTCTCGTAAATAAACAAAAGCTGATTTGTCCGTCAGATCAAATAAACAAAGTCTAAGTTGAGTTTTATTAATCAAACACACGAGATGCTAATAGGAAAGAGAAAAAAAAAGGGAAAAAGAACTTCAGTTTGAGTTATTAATGTCGATGTTTTATGTCGTTACACGTAGTGGAATCACTTGATATCCTTCACCTAATAATCGAACAACGGCTGCGAGCGCGATGCAACTTATGACTGCTAGACAAGCAGCAACAATTGTTGTAAAACCTTGTCGTTGAATACGTTCGAACTTGTAACGTGCAACAACTGGATAACAACCATTGGTGTAATAACGATTGATCGGACTAGTGTTATTTCCAAACATGTCAATGCAGAGATTATCAGCGGAGAGATATTTCTTATTACAGCAACTGATAGGTAATAAGACAGGAAGATTCGATGCGGCAGAATTTCGTTGAGTCGATGTTGTTCGGCTTCGACCACCTCCGCTACCACCAGATGAAGATGATGATGACGAAGGATTCAATGATCCAAATGATGATTGTTGTCGACTGCGATAATCATCAATTGGATCAGCTAGTCCACAACATTGATATTGTTTTTCTAGTCTTGCCATTTTATTGGTGTTATCTACAATAAGAGTATTTCCAACTCCATAACTGAATCGAGTTTCATCTAATTCTTTGACAATCGTGTTATTGATCGATGCGGGTAATTGTCCACTTGTTATTGCTAAAAATGACCAAATACTGAATGCAATCAGACCGAGTGAACAAACACCAATCAGAACAGCGGCTAGAACAGCTAACGTTTTGTTCACTTTTACGATTCCCACCGTAATGATAATGAATGTAACAAGTGAAAGCAAGCCAAAGAAAAGTAGTAATGCTCCTGTTATATGCAGAGGATGTTGACCAATATCAACAAAGTATCGAAGTCGTCCGAAAGCGATTCCACCATGGAGAATCAGTATGGTACTAACAGCAATCGTACCAGAGAGAGCAACTACTAATGCAATACGAAATAACGTACGTCTTGCTGGTGTAGACGTCGCATTTGTGGAAGTGATTGTAACGGGTCCAGATTTCATTGTTCGTATGTAAAACAAATGAGATCGAATGAATGAATACAAATTTCTAGTTAGTAATTTCGTTTTTCTCCTGTTTGATTCGCCTTGAAAGCAAGCAAATGAAGGATCGATAATGATCAAACGGATTGTTTCTCTAATGAATAACAGAACTTATTCAGCTCGAATTTCAAATCATAGAACATCTGTCAGTGTCTAGTTTAGCTTGAATCATATAAATAGAAAGGAAAGAAAAAGCAAACTTTGAGGTCGATCAATATATTTTAAATGTTAATGATGTCATAGCAATCATGGTTTTTAATACTCTTAACTAGTAATTATGATGAAAAGATAAATTAAATACTTTCTACAAATAAAACGTTGAACAGAGTGTTTCTTTTTATATCAGACAGATTAAGTTTCCGGAAAGTAATGCTGTTATGATTAAAGTTATAAATAGACAGAACAGTTCCATCGTACCTTTCGATGAACCCTAACAACAATTGAAATAGTACACACACACACGAACGGCAAGTACTTTTATCCAAAACAGATCGAGAATTTCCTTGCGATAACGTCAGTAATTTTCACCTTTCGTTGACATAATGTACAAAGTAGAATTTATGTCATCAGAATGAACTCAGCGACTCAAGCATGACGCGTATATCTGCTGGTTGATTATAAACATAGTATATAACCGCACAGAATTGAAATTGTAATTAAAACAGATTCTTATTCCTATCAGAAATCCTGTCCTAAAGGAAATTACTTTTTTTTGACAGCTCATCCTATATTGTCTCAACGACTATTGACGTAGTTACAATTAATTAAGATCAGATAGTGTCTACGTCATACTACATTGATCGTCTTACAGAATTAAATCAATCTCGCACGCTATTATAGTGTTAGAAAGTGAAGTACACAAGTATTTAAGATTAATCTACTCATACATTCGATAAAGAAACGTGGGTTGAAGAATTCAATTACTGACACCTCTTCAATCTGATAAATGACTAGTAACATATGTCGGCCATTAATATGATCTTGAGCGTAGATTCATACAACAATTTAATCATGTTTGAAATCAATAGTTCGCACAGTCTGATGGATTTGATTATTAGGATAGTGTTCCATGATGATAAAATATTTTTTATAGGATCTGATCTTGATAATGAATTATTACTATCGAAGAGAAATCAAATCTGTATTTTCAGTAAACAATGAAATATTGGCACATATCTATTCATCACTCGATTTCCTGATATGTCAGAGATCTCAATTGGCCGCACAGGCGACAAAATTGGAAAAGTTTTCAGTTCGTTAGATGTCGCTCCAATGCGCCTATATTCACTATTGAATATTTTCTATTGTAATTCAGCCAATAATACGTGGATTGTTTGGAATAATAACATTCATAAACTACCAAGCGCTGTGGTCTGTGTAGGAAGAAATTAGCTTTATTTTTGGTAGTTCGAAACGACAATTTTCATTGCATCAGCTATCGAATCGTCACATTTCAGATTTGTAAAATACATCATGTATCGTGCACTAACTTCATCGAGTCAAGCACTTGCTCAGCGAGTAGTTCGTTCGACATTGACTTTTACTCGGTATGAAGAATAATGCGAGTTTATTTCTAACGTATTTTTCGTGATAATTTTAGTCTATCAAGCACTGACCCAGAAGCCGGTTCAGTTAGGTATGTGACCAATGATTAGCATAGAATACAATTCTAATAGTTTCCTTTCTCGTCAATAGTGGTCAAGATGCCTTCAATAAAAGAGAAAAAGCAGAAGAATCACGATGGGCTCGTCGTTTTGTAAGAATTTCGTTGTCAGTTGCAAGATTGTGTTGGAATATTTTGTGTATAGGAAGCTGAACAAGCTGAAAAGTATCGTAGTAAAAGCGCTCAAAGCGGTGGTCAGAAGCAAGCAAGTAGACAAAGTCCTACTGGTGGTTCGAATCAACAACGTCTAGCTGAACTCGAAGCTGAAAAACGCCGAATTGATCAAGAAATCGCTGATCTCAAACGTCAAAAACGCTAAATGATGACTTTCATTGGACCAATTCTTTCTTTTGTCCCATACGAGCGCCAATACCTCTCCATTTTCAATTTTATCATGTAATTAGAGTTCATAGGATGTCTTAGTTGTCCTTTATCTTTAAGCTTGCATCAATAAATACTAACGACTTCTTCGTCTAACAAAAATCGAACGCTAATCATCATATCGATCGATATGAAATGAAAGGAAATTCATTTGAATAACATGTTTCTTGTCTTTTTTTTAATTTTCTTTTGAGAAAGAAAAAATATCGATGAAATTCTCAATATAAAGCAAAAAACTGGAATCAATCACGAGAATTACATTCGATCTAACGGTTGAATGCCTAAAATTTCAAAACATTTGCCCAATACATTGGCCGTTGCTTCGCAAAGAAGGATTCGTCGATAGTTAATTCGGACTTCGCCCGTTGTTTTATCCTTTTCCACACAATAGCATCGATCATAGAAGTCGGTAAATGCTGTGGCTAATTGATACATATATTCGCAGAGACCATGCATCAATAATTCATCGATGACTCGAGTGAAGACATCGGGATATTTAATAATACATTTGGCAAGTTTCAATTCACGTTCTTCAACTGTAAAGTTCAGCTCGTGATCTTTCGCCATGGCTTTTAGCGCTGCAGGTTCGACACCAGCAGTTCGTGCAATTGATCTACAATGAGCAAATTATAGATGATTTTGATAGAATTAAGCGAGTTCGACGTACCGAATTCGAGTGTTGGCATAGAGTAGGTAAGCGGCTGTGTTTCCTCGGTCGTCGAGCATCTAAATTTGAATGGAATATAGACGAAACGGCAATAAGAATAATTTCTTACTCGATCGAATGAGAAAACATAATCGGAATTTCGATTGTGTGATAAATCTGCATATTTGATACAACCGTAGGCAACTGATTTTTGTGCCTTTTCAAGTTCTTCAGGTGTCAATACCTAAGAAATAGACGAAAGAAAAAAATCAATCGCTGAAAAAGCAAAAGGAAGGAATGCTCACTTCATGTCGACCCTTTTCTTTTAATTTCTCCATTGATCTATCGACACCTTCTTTAAGTAAATCTCGTAAACGAATCGCTTCGCCCTCTCGTGTTTTCAATTTCTTTCTAGAAAAGAAAATAAAAATACTAATGACTTCCTCTTCCATCTCATTCATACCCATTTTCACCAAGTACAACACCGAATCCCATATGATCAATTCGAGTATTCTTTGCTTCTGTCCATCCCGCCAGTTTCGCTCCAGCAAACACTGATTGCATATGCAAAGCCTATTCACAACAATAAACTTCAGTCGAATCTTTCAACAACAACTCTTACTTGTCCTAAATCGATGACATAGATTATCCAATCAGCATTTTCTTCTTGAAGACGTTGTTTAATTGTTGCCATATCACTTGTATCGTAGGTATAGCTTCCATCAGATTTAACAATTGTCATTGGTACTTCAATGTCGGGTAAAAACATGACTTTTCGGCCTTCTTCTAATTTTAATAGATCTATTCGCGAAGGAAAATGGATTCGTTATTGTACATGAATTCAATCGTGAATTTACTTTTTGATTCAAGTTCTTTGACAACTTCTATCATTCGACTCTGATAAAATGATTCACCTCGATCAACGATTCGGATATTGAGTTCTTTGTAAATATACTCGAAATCTAAAGGAATATTTCTGCTAATGAAAGCGAAACGTTACTCATTGCATATTTTACCTTGTCGGGAAACTTCACAAATTAATTTCCAAGCATGAATGATATCCGGATCGAAGGCTTGAAGCTTCACCACACAATCATAGGCTCGTTTTTTGAAGTCTTCTTCCGAATCAAATCGTTTTTTCGACGCCTGAATATAGATGATCAGCATCAGTTTCAATTTCAAAGAAATCTCTTACTTTGTAGAACGCAAGGAGATCGCCGATAGGTGGTGACTTTGTTTTATAATCCGGAAAGATTTCTTGTAAATGAGCAATTAACATACCAAATTGTGTACCCCAATCACCAAGATGATTCAATCGAAGGACATCAAAACCGGTGTATTCAAGCATACGAGCCATACTATCGCCAATAATCGTTGATCTGCATACAAACAATGTTCGTGTCAATACAGAGTGGTAGTAGGCGTGGTAAACTTACCGTAAATGACCAACGTGCATTTCCTTCGCGATGTTTGGCGAGGAGAAATCGATAACAACTTTTGGTCTTTTGTTGTTGCCGTTGGTGCTCATATTTCCAACGAGATTCAAAACATTAGGTGGTAAAACACCTTTCGTTAGAATATTTCGAATTTGTGTGGAAACAAATGCGGGAGAGATTGTTATATTAATAAAACCTGGGCCGGAGAATTCAACCTAGTCGATGTAAAACAAACTAAATATTATTGATTACAGCAATATCGAAACTCACTTTTTCGATGATTTCGTGTTGAGGAAGATTGTTAGTGATGATCTTAGCGACTTCTGTGGGTGGTATCTTTTTGCCAGCCGCAGCTAATTTCTACAAGAAATATTCTTACAAACTGAATTTTGTCGCAATTAATATTGAACGAACCTGAGCAATAGGCATAGCTGAGTTGCATTGATAATCGGTCTGTTTACCAGGCACAACAAGAACTGGATAAGATTGATCTTCTGGAAAGGCTTTTCGAATAGCTTGTTCAAAAAGACTTATCAATGTATCCAATGTTCGATAAGAATGCTCATCATCACCTTGAGCACCTGCGGTAAAATAGGCTTTCACTGGTATCGGGTTGTTTGATGTAGGAGCTTTTGCTTTCGCGTCTGCTGGTTTCTGTCCGTCGGATTTTTTCTCCTTGGTATCACTAGGTTTCTTTTCAGCTGATTTCGCTGCTTTTTCCTTAGTTGCTCCAGATGCCTTTGCTTGTCCTGGCTGTTTTTTCAATTCTTCGATGCTCTAAATAAAATATCACGCGTTATGAAAATCGGTAATCGACGTGGATTTACTCGAGTAAGAATGTTGGCTCGGTAGTTCAGTTTTTCATTTTCTGCTCGTAATTCTTCGAGCTTTTTGTTATCTTTAAACTCTGGTCGATCGAACAGTTGCGCTTCCAATTCTTTCACTTCATCTTCCTGTCAAAATAAAAGATCAATCGAATATTTATCACCTTCAAAACGAATCCAACCTGTTTTTTTAGTCGTGCAAGAATTTCTTCCATATCGGTGAATTTCAAACGTAATTTTTCTTGTTGGTTAAGATCTAAAAAAAAGCAGTTCTATTTGTCAGTCTTTATACGGGTGTTCTCCAGCGATGATGCAAGATTCTTATTACGATTTTAACTTGCATCACCATCAATTAATTCACATTAATTGTGCTGTGAGATCATCCATAGTCTTTTCCTCATTCGTTACTTCTATGGATCGAAAGAAAGTCAGTCGGAAACTCGATCGAATAGTAAACCAGTCCAATAAAATAAATTATAAGATTTTACGCCGTATTGACGATGTGCGACATCTACAGGCATTGCTACTTTTTTTCCCGTGTATAGATTAAAACGGTTTATTGATGAGCATCACTTTCAGTTAAGGAAAAGAAAATGACAATTACGTTTAAGAAGTGTGCTAGTTGAACGGGAAATAGGAAGAATTCTCGAACAGACGTTTTCATCACAAGTTCATACACTGTTTTAGCACATTTTACAGGTATTGCTTTACCTTTCTTGTTGTACAAGCTATTTTGATTATCTTAGTGCATAGTCACTCATATTGTCGATCGAATATAAGCTGTTTGATTAGTATTTCACGTCGAAAAGCAGTAAGCATGCTTCAACGCTATTTCCTTCACTGATTTGTTCATAAGAAAGAGCGCAACAACCATAAATGTTGTAAAAACTGCTATTAAATTCACGGATAATAAATAGAATCATTGCGGTGGCAAAGATGATTGAGTCGCGTGCCAAATAACAATAATCAAATATAATATTTTTCCCTAAGCGGAATGAAAAAGATGATGCACAATGATACGGATGTATCTTTTGGTGTCACAATACAAATACAAGATTCGATTTCGAGTTGAAAACCATTCGGAGAGAAGAATGGCCGAATAGATACCAGAAAACCTACAAACCAATTGATTCCAATCAAAATCCAATGACTGTACCATGTAAGAAGATATCAATGTTTATAGAAAACAGTAAAAAGAAGCGACTAATTACTTGAATGGCATACAAATAGCAAAAACAACCGCATAAGGCAACTGTACAATATGCACGAAGAGTGCAAACCGGTTGATAGAATTGCTAATCTTCACGTAAACCATAAATAGATTCCGTGATGAGAAAGATAGGATAAAAGGCCACGGCGATACGTGCGTTACACGTAAGTGTGATGGATACAGTATGATATTGTCGATGAATAATGACAAGGATAACGAATGAACAACAAAAAATCAAACTTATAGTCGAAGACACGATCGTTACGGAAAAAATTATAGTGTCGAAGGTATCTGCGAGCATGGTCTACCGAGTCTAACTGGTGATGTGTTTTAGAAAGAATGTTTTGCATATTAAGTTTGTCTTTTTTGTAACTCATTTTCTAACGAATACTTTTGTGATAGTGCTTCCGTTGAGGGTGTTGGAATGCATTCATGCCTTCGTCGGCCATGAACTGTTCATTTGGTCGACTGACATAGTTTTTATTATCCTATTTCACATAAGATGTTTATTTTCAATAAACATTAAAGACCGAATAAAGAATAATAGCGAGATATTTTCTCATTTCTTTCGTTTCTCCATGCTTTGTTTAGCTTTCAATTCCATATAAAGTTTTTCGATGTCTTGTGCCTCTCGATCATTTATTGTGGATGTCTTCTTATTCGTAGTCGATGAAGATCTTTTTTGTTGCTGTTCTTTGATCGATAGAACAGATTCGACGGCTGATGGTAAAGTCTTCCGCTGTGAAGTGGATTGGTTTTTGTCTAATGAGTGATCATTGGAATATGAGCGATCCCACTTGAAATTCCAACTTTTATATAAAAGACACGCTTAGCGTATAAGAAAAGAATGACTTCATTACAAACCTATTTCCATTGTTATTCGATTCTGCTGAAGACGGTTTCTTGTTTGACGAATGGATTTGTTCAGAGGATTTAGACGGCACACTATACAAAATAAAATGCATAGAAGGATACACTTTCTATCTTATTCTAAAAACACACTTGGTTCGGGTAGTAGTCGATGCATCCCTAGAAGAGAATGACACGCATTAGAAGAAATGAATTTCGAATTTATACTTGTCTGTAATGTCAATGACTGGTATTGATTTCGACTTTTTCTGATCAGTAGAGGATGATGATGAGATGGTTGATACGGAATGGCTGGTCGTTGAATCACTCAACGATGAAGATGAGAATGATGATGACGAAGATGAACTTGATCGACTACTACTCGTACGAGATCTGGTTCGTTTCCGTTTCCGTTTCGATCCATTGTGAACGGACGATGAACTCAAAAGAATGCCGACGGAATGCCAGAAAGAATATATTTATGGCCAAGGTTCTCACCCTTTCACTGATGATCTTTTCCTTTTCGGCGATTTTGATGATCGAATTTTTTTGGACGAGCGCAAATTCGATGGCAACGATGGTCCATATTCCAACTTTCGTATGGCCTCTTTTTTCTAAAGATCATCAATTACATTTTGTGAACCAAATTTAAACTTATCTATTACTTTCGCACGTAACGTTTCTAATTTTCGTTCGGTTTCAGTGTCATCTGGTTTGTACCGTAATGCCTTTTCCAAATAATAGATCGCGTCATCATAATCATCCATACTGAAAGAAGAAATTCGTTGTTTTTTTTTACCGGTAATACTCATCGTTGGATATTTACTCGTTAGCAATGTTATTCAAGACATCGTGCAGATATTTCAACGCGTTGATATGTTTATTATCAATTTTTAATGCATCTTCGAAATCTTGCATAGCTCGTTTGTAATGGCCCTGGTTGGCTGATAATGCACCGCGTGCGACAAGTGCATCCACACATTTTGGATCCGTGGCCAACGCTTTATTGAAATGAAGTACAGCTGAACTGGAATCGTTTTCTTTCATCAGTCGTACACCTTCAGCAACGCTAAAAAGTCAGAAAATAAAGACAATCCGATATTTAGTATGAAATTCACTTCTCCAATTTCACTCAGAGTATTTGGATGATTAGAATTCGATTTACCTTTCAATAGCCCACTGATGATCCTGCTTTTGACGTAATTTATCAAAGTATTCATCCGATGGAATCTGTTTTCTATTTACAAAAGCAAACAAGTTCTCATGATCATTCGATTTCGTCATGCGTAGATCGTTTACCGTTTGAAGGAATCGATTAAAGTCATATGCAATATGTCATTCGCTGCTTCGCTATCATTATTCTGTTGCACAGGGAAATGTTCAAATCGCTTCTTTAATCGTTGGTATAGGGTTTGAACGCATGCTCGGTTATTCAATGCTTTTGACATCTGGAGAATATCTTCATAAGATTGACATTGTTCTTCTTGACGACGCAATAGTCTAAAAGCAAAAGTGGAAAGTCGATGAACTCTTCCAGAAGCATTCTCGGATTTTTTACAGAAAATGTGGAGGTAAATTATCTTCATTGATAAGACCCTAAAACGAATCAAGACCTTAAACAGATGAAATGAAACTGTATTATGAGTTCCTACCAATTTTTTCGACGATTGACAACGTTCTAATAGATGAAAGGCATTCGAATTAGAAAAGTGACAATTCAAAGCTAAACATACGGTTTGCAGATGGATCGATCGTCACATGAATTTCCTCTTTTTGCACATCGACATGACTCACGCATACTAAATCCAAATTCAAGTATTCAAATAGAACTAAGAAGAAGAAACTTACCTCGTACAAAATCGCCGCTCTGATATTCTCCATCATCGTTCTCTTCATCACTAATCTCATCTTTATCTCGATTGTATCGATATTTTCTGTACTGATCATGCTTTTTACTACTAGCAGTATTCAATAGACAAGTTGCCTAGAACAGAATTCAATGTTAATCTGAAGATCGTTGAAATAAAAGTGTTGACATACGGTGAGTTTGAGATCATGTAGTGCTCGGCGATGTCCATCATCGAAACATAGAATTCGCATGAGCATATCACGTGAATTAGCAGTAAGAACAGTACAAATGAGAAGATGACCAAGACGAATCAACTAGAAAACGAAGTTTTTCGAAGAAAATTTGCAAAACGACGGACGAGTTACCTTGAAAAACTCTTCTCGACAAAGTCGAGATGGTACATGGAGAAAATACTCGATTGGTGGAGTTATAACAAAAAGGTCTAAAGAGAAAAGTTCTGCATTGTCCACAATGAAGACAAACTTGGAAGAACAAACTTGGATCCTCATCTTCGATGTCAAGATTCGACGAAGAAAACCGACTTAGTCGATGACGATGTGTCTCATTTGCATTGTCTGATGAGAAAAGTGTGGATGAATGTTGTTCGATGAACTCCTGTACACAATTGTTAAGAGAATTCATCGTATCAAATCAGTTTATCCAAATGACGATCGTAGAAAATACATATATCAAAAGTATCCATCCGATAGGACACACTATGTTCGTCCGCATGCGTTATTAATATTCTTTGATAGGATTGTCAACTAGATCCAATAGGAATATGAAATATTTGCATACAAGCAGTACTCAGCGACATCTCTGTGGAAGTAAATATCAACATTTTTCACGGACAATAACCACCTTAGCTGGTTTTCTTCTTTTTTGGGTAAAATACATGATTTGGCTAGTTCATTATAGTTTTTCTTTGTTTGTTTATATTCAATAAACGACAATGACAATAGGATAAAGAACAAACTCTCAATTAATACAAAACAGAAAGTATAGATATCTACATATAGAGACAATAAAACAAGTGTTGTTCAAATGTCACTTCGCCATAATTTGATAGTCTTGTCATTTTCTAAGGCTCCACTTGCAATGATATTCTCCTTTGGATGGCATGCACAACACATGACAACATCCGTATGTCCTTCTAATTTTTGTACGATTTCTTTCGTTTGTAAATTCCATAAATAAACACAGTTGTCTTCCGAACCGCAAACAATCCATTTGGAGCCAGTAACAGAGAAGTTGGCAAATAGGCAATACTTCTCATTTTTATGACCTGTGTACAACTTCAATGATTTGCCTTTGGAATAATCCCATAGTTTCAATGTATTGTCCAGCGTTGCTGCGAGAATATATTTTCCATTTGGCGAAAACTTAACAAAACTAACTGGTGGATTATCATCATCAATTAATGTTTTCAAACACATGCCGGATGATGTATCCCATATACGACAAAGACCATCATATGATGATGAGACAATCATCGTACCATCTCGACTAAAATTCGAAATGAAAACATCGATGATGAATGTTTCATACGAACTCTCTCTTACCTGAAATGTACAGCTGTGACTGGGTCACTGTGTGCTGGTAATGTGCGTAAACATTTACTTGATCTTACATCCCAAATCTTGACACTTTCATCGAATGAACCACTAACGATCAAATTCGATTGCGGATTGAAGTCACAGCAGAACACATAGTTCGTGTGGCCTTTCAATGTTTTTAAACATTTGGCTTTGGCAACATCCCAAATTTTCAATGTCTTGTCATCACTTGCACTAACCAGATATCGACTATCGGATGACCAGGCTAAGTCCGATATACCTAATTTATGTCCACTGATCGTTTTCTCCCATTTGCCATCATGTGCGCCCCATAATTTGATCGTTTTATCGGCTGAACCGGATGCAAGTAATTCACCCGAGGGAGAGAATTTCAACGATGAAACCGCTTTTAAATGACCAGTAAGAGTAGACTTGAGTGTGTAATTGGGCTTAACATCTTTTTGATTGGATTTCGACGTTGTTGTGCTAGTGCTATTGGCAGTAGCTGTACCATTTGAAGCATTTGATGCCGATGATGGCACAGATGAACGACTCTTATCGTCAGTCATCGTTCAATAGATATCTGAAAGTGAAAATAATTTAGAGAGTGTTAACGCATGTCTGCAGAGAATAATTTGAAAATAATCAGTTGCTTTAATCATTCAACAGTACCTATTTTTTATGTATATTTACAAACGAAAGAAAAATAATAACAAGGAACGAACTAAACATTCATACGTTGGCGTCGTGTAAATTCCAAACTCTTCGCCTGATTCCAATGAGTTTCAGTTAAAATATTTTCACCATGAGATAATGTTTCCAATCTAAATTCACTGAAATTAACCGAAATTCCTCATTCAACAAAATGACTTGCCTTGCTAATACCAGTAAAAGATGAAAATCATCGAGATTTGTCAATAACTTCTGTTTCCGCATATTAACAAAATCTTCTTGAATGTAAGTATTGATATCTGACGATGCTTGATTGATTGTCTGATCAAGTTCGAGTTGTTGACCAATATAAGTTAAATATCGACGTATGTTATCAATCTGCTCTTTTGAAAGATTTGGGAATGTGATTTGATCGACTTCTTGATCAGTTTGATAACGAATGTAAACATCACAGGGTAAGACGGATTTCGTCGATGAAACGATTAAACATCGAATGTCACAATCGTAATCGAGTTGATATATATGAAATTCATATTTCAATGTTTGTTGACGAAGAAGATCTTGAAGAAGTTTGATATTATTCAGGCCTTCAAGAAAAGAAAAGCATGCAATAATTAGTTTTCTCGGTCTTTAATCAATAGAACGCATGTATTACCTAGTGTAGTTAATTGTCCACATTCCATTTTTGTTTCATCGATGAGCAAATGTGAGTTGAATGGTAATTGAAGTGGAGTTTGCATTAGAAAGTTGTCGTTTTCATCGTCTTTAGCCACATTTTTATTCGGCATTAATTGCGTCGTGTTTAACGTTTGCACGGTAATTGATAACGTCGAATGAAGCGAGAGAATAGTTTGCAGTAATTGTTGGAGCGTTTGCAATTGTTCAGATGATATATGAGAAATATTTAATGATAATTTGCCATATGCCGACGATGGTTGACGAACATATGTGCGTGAAATGAGATGTAGAAGTAAGTATTCGCAGAGAAGTTTGTCATTGGGAAAAATCGATTCGAATAACGAGAGGAGACATTGACGAGCCATTTGTACTGAAAGAGAAATCGAAGTGAAATCGAAGGAAACGGAAAATGTCGAAGAACGTACTTTGATTTAATTCAAGTGTCGGTTGGTAATGAAGAAGTGGATTGATATGAGACAATTTCTTGTATTGAATACAATGAATTGTTTTTCGTGGTAAAGATTGATCTTGATCCATTTCGTTTCTTTGAAGAAATGATATATTATGGATAAATGCAAGGAACTTAACTTACGCTGATTGTAAACTGTCAGCTTTGATTACACCGTGATCGTAATAAATACCAATGAATTCAACTATTGTGTTCAATAAAATATCATCTGATGAATCATATACCTGTTTGGAGAAAGACTATAAGATTTCAATAGGAATTATTCGTTTTCTTTACTTTGACGATATATTCAGGTTTGGAAATTGCTTTCACTGGTTCTGTTTTGACTGTTGTTTCACTGCTTTCACTACTTGTTTCCATTGGCGCTGCTGTTTTCAAACGTTTCATGGGAGATAATAACTGTTGAATATTACTGTAATCATCAAATGATCTGCAAGACAAGTTTGTTCATCTGACGATCGAATGTCGATGATAATTTACCTTTTTTGCATTGTAAACTCCTCTCCAAAATGAGCTCGATAGCCTTCTTTAACCCATTGTGTTTCATTGGGGACAGGAATGCACGAAAAACATTGACGCGAACTGAATTTTTCCCGTGGAGGCTCCTGATCAATGACCGTGTATCCCGGCTAAACAAAAACGAAGAATTTCATCACCGAAGCCAACTTTTTCTCTTACTGGACAAATAAATAAATCGGTGTACTTGGCCGATTTTTCCACTTCGACTTGTCGATGGTCACTCGAACGAACTTTGTAATGTGCTACAAAATGAAACATTATCAAAGGATCAATCTATGATCGAACACTTACTGCAATAGATTTCGTCGTCCCCCATATCTTGGATCATTGCTCGATAACGTACGAGACAACCTGAAGGTAATGGATGTTCACTTTCTCGATCATTCAATGATGGAATTTCTTTGTACAATTCTGGATTATCGATATTTGTTCGAAAATAAGCTTGGACATCCTGTTCAAAGGTTGCTGGTGATTTTTCTGGAAATAAAACCTTTCATAAGACAAAGAAAGGCCAATGAAGAAGTCTTACCGTGCAACCGATTGATGATTGTCATCGGATGCGTGATCCAGTCCTCAATGAAAGGCATATCTAAAAAAAGCGAGCAATGAAGAGAAGACAAGGATGATTTGAATAGTTTAAAGTTCTTGTTTAAGAAACTGAAAAAAAGAAAAATTCGCTTTTGTTTAACAATAAACGTAAATAAAGTCTAGTTGGCATTCGTTTGATATCCTAGTCTTTACGTAATGGATGAACATCTGTTTCAATTCCTTTGTCTTTTGTTAACACATGGATCACAACACCATCACCAAGTTCAACATTACGTTCACAAGCAGCCATATAAATATCCTTAATCATTTTAACTGTTTCTTCCTTTGTACGTTTAACTGGACCTGGTTTCGAGGTATTCTTACCAAGAATCTAAGAATAAATTATGTAAAATTCAACAAAATACTCATTCAATTCACTTACATGCGCATCGAGAATAGGTAAAATAAGTGGCATAGCGCTACCTTCACATGCGTAAAGTTGTTGTGTCATGGAACCAACGGGATCGAATGCGAACACACATCCTTTACCGTCAGTATCCAAACCAGTGATAACAGTATTTGTATAGTAAGGAAAAAAGCGGCGACCATACATCATAATTGAAATCATCTGAGCTAAAGCAGGTGTTGATATTGGTTTGTTATGTGTATATTCATACGTCTAAACAAAACCATTCGTATATTCTCTCTTATTTCTCCATTCTAAACTTACTTTAATACGACCTTCCAGTGTTTTCTTCAATGTAAGAACATCGCCAAGAAAACCTGTTGATAAAAGTAAAGAATTGTTGTGCCTACAAACAGAAATACTCTTTATCATGTTTCGCTTTTTCCGAAGTTGAACGCCTACATTTTGTACACATTGCTATGTGTACGAGATAAGATAGCATGGTTTTCAGTTAAACGTGTGTCACTTGCAACAACGACGTAATCATCACCGGCAACTGCAACTGTTGTACTAGAAAACGAAAAGAAAAATGGCAATCATTCGATGCGAACTGATGTTTCTTACCCGGATTGAAATTCATATGGATACCAGCCGTGTTCCTTAACCATTTTGTTGATTATTCGGTGATCGGATAGAAGCGAAAGAAAGCCTGTTTATCTGAAAAAGAAATTATCTTCTTTTGAATTCGATGAATATTTGAAGGACAATGCAAGTTGTTTTAAAAAGAAAAATGAAACGAATGAAAATTTTCTCTTTATAATTTACAGAGAACGGGCACGTCTATTTTTTCGTAGGATTGAGCAAGTGGATAGCATGATAGTTTGCTCTTCCAGATATGAACGTTGTCAATCCAATTCGTCTAGAAACAGAAGACAGTTGTCTTTCATCGAAACAGATATTTCTTGATTTACCGGTGGTAGTTTGAGTTCTTTTTCGGGTATAACCGTATCGTTTGTAGTAGTATCAGTTTTCACATCGACAATTGCCGGTTGTTCAGTTAATTTAACTGGCTCCTCGACAACTTCTGTTGTGATTTGTTCAGTATTTTCGAACGAAGTTTCCGAAGGTAAATCTTCATCAGTAGCCACAGTTAATTCCTCTCGATGTTGATCGTCCGCTTTCTTGTCATTGTCAAGTGCTACTGGCGATGGATTCACATGAACAGATAATTTCCGCCGATGGATTGAACATGGTGATATATAATGATCATAGAAGTTTAGAAGATCGCTACGTTCAATCGATTTGATAAGATCAACTTCCAGTTGTGCTAGAAGAGAAAAGACAATCTTGAAGAATATGAAGTTTCACATTGAAACGCTTTACGTCGACCAAAACAAAATTGATGATTGGTTATTTCACTCCAAAATTTGTTTCCTTGGCTATGCATCTTCTTGGGTATTTCCACTTTTTTCACCATATAACCTTCACGTTGTTTTTTAAACAACTCATCTGGCATTTGAATTATATAATCCTATAGAAATCCAGTCAGATTAGTGATCATTCTGTCTTTGACGTACTCTTATCGAATCAATAAATAGTTCAATACGTTGATTAACATGATCGAGTTTTCGAGCTGATTGGACAATCACTCGAAATCCTTGTACGCCGCGTGATCGGCGTGCGCCTGCACTGACAATATAACCTAATTGTTCCTTTGTTCTTAATTGATCAAAACAGCGTTCATCAACTAAATGACAGAATAATTCTAACAGAGCATTATTTTCCAATGTTTGTTGAAAACATTGAAGATAAATCTCGATCGCGTGTAGTTTATGAGCATCGTTTAACATTGTGTAAGCATAATTGCACCCTACAAAGTATTTGAATTCAAAAAGAAGGTGGCTGAAGAGTCGAAACGGACCTTCCGGTAATGCTAATTCACGTTGATTGAACCACATACTGGGAAACAACGGTTGATAGAAGCGCTTTTCTTGAAATTTTCGTTCAATTAATGTGATGTACTCCAATGAATGCTAAAAATTCACATGGCTAATGTGTATAACTCTAATTTAGAGTCTTCTTACATCTTTGGTCAAGTTTCCATACATTAAAGAGTCAATGAAGAACCGAGTTAACATCCGTGGTATAAATGCTTCGATATCTTCGATTGTGATACCTTTTAATAGAAAAGAATAGCATAAGTATAGTTGTATTTTGTGGGAATTTACCATCGATACAACTGAGTAATTCGTCTTTATTCCATTGGTGTTCAGCTGTTAGATAAGTGACACCAAAATGTGCCATTTGATATGGAACATCACGACGAAAGTTTTGTAAAGATCGTTTTATCTGTCGACAAGAAGTCGTGAGATTCAAAAGAATAAT
This sequence comes from Adineta ricciae, assembly GCA_905250025.1. Taxonomy (NCBI): domain Eukaryota; kingdom Metazoa; phylum Rotifera; class Eurotatoria; order Adinetida; family Adinetidae; genus Adineta; species Adineta ricciae. The sequence goes on from CAJNOJ010000120.1 coordinate 54,363, forward strand.
TCCTTTCGTTTACTTTTTCTTTCATTATTTCAAACCGCTGAGGTTTTACTTTAATGTTGACCATGCGATCAATGATTGTTTCCAGCAATTGTTTGATTTTATGATTAAATCCATGAATAGTTAACTGAATGAAAAGAAAAATCATCCGAGTGTCTTTCTGGGAAGAAATCAAAAGATGTTTACCTGAATTCCATAATTTAATGCGGATAATTCGTATTGTAATCCTCCAAGTTGTGCTGGATAAACAAATTCCGTGAGAGAATCTTCGATTAACTCGGAATAAAGTGCATTCATATTCGAATGTAATGGATCCGCACTTCCCAATGGACTAAATTTCACAACCACGAAAATGTCAACTAACTGATCAAACGAAAAACTTACTTTCGAAACTCGAAATAGATGTAAGCTTTCGGTAGTTGATAGAATGTATCGGGTGCATAGTAAAGCCGACATAATTCATTTTCCTAAAATCATGCAAGGAGTTTCTGGTCTTATTGATTTATTATTCAAGTTTTTACTTTGATTTTCGTTGGCAATTGTGGTCGTACTGTGTGTATATCTTTGGAAAACAATTGAAAATCAGTAGGAATGAATTCGTTAAGTGTCGGTAAATGCAATTCTGGAATAAGTTCACATGTTTCACATAACTTGATCAATTCTTCAGGTAAATATTCTTGTTTATATTTTGTACCAAACCATTTTTCTGTTTCTGTGGCAATCGACGCAAAATCTTTACTCGCAAGAAAGACCCTATAAAAAGCGAGATCGTTTCCAAACAAGATTTTTCTTTGGCATTACCTCATTTTACTTGGAATCAAATATTCATCGAGAGCTTCGTTGATTAAATCGGGACGAAACTCACGCATTTCATAATCACCCGAAAGACATTCAGTCAATGGATAATCCTTCAAAAGAGACATCTAGATCAGTTCTGTACAATTTCGATTACAATTACTCGCATACGACCAGCTAAGTTCGAAACGAAATCATCTGGCCGCTCTTTTTCACGAAATTGAAAATGCATAGCGTTCAGATTCTAAAAATTAAGGCACACTGTACGCCTGTTGCTTTAGTTCATCATATTACCTTGCACTCCTCAAAAATCCATTCTTTTGGACCTTCTTTTCGTAACATAGCGATATATTGATAAACAATATAAATCACTTTTTCCCATTGATCTATTATTAATGAGAGAAGTACAAAATAATTCTTCTTGTGGTTCATTTACTTAATCCTTCGATTGTCAATTCGATGTCAACAGTGAAGAAATTGAATCCGGGCGCTGAATTTTTTTCACCCGAAACTAATTCGATAGCCAAACCCGATTTTTTCAGATATGATAGCAATGATCCATCGCCTTCATGTCCAATTAGATGTGATAAATACGATTCGGGCTAAATAAATATTATTTATTCTTCAAGATACGAAGATAAAAGGCAAATTCGTCGACTCGTCATCGATACCTACATTACAATAATATAATTCTTTATGATCCGGTATGACCCAATTGATAGTTAAGTGCCGATGTTCTTTGACAGGAACAACGTACAAAATTGTCTGAAAAACAATAAAGAAGACAGTGCATTTTAAGGGAACTTTCTCCGCAAACTTTTCGTTTATTTTCTCCATATGGATCGGCAGGATATGTGGCCTTTTTCAGGCGTTTATTTGGTACATCTTTAAAGCTTTTAATGACCAGTTCTTGAAGTTCATCCAGTGATTCTAAATTACCAAAGCATTTTCATGTTTTCCTACTAAGAAGAATAACGGGCACTTACGATTTCCAAGAACGGCCAAACTCATTCGATTCGACGAATATTCTGCTTTATGAAAATCCAACAGAACTTGTCGAATATCAATTCCACGCTGTTTAGGAATGGTTCTTAGTGATTCGGAATTTCCAATGGCAAAGCTGGAGTATGGATGTTGAGGATCTGATGTCGATTTTTCTAATTGAGAAATGCGCCAAACATCTTTTGAGAGATTTCCTTCATATTCAGAATTAACCGCTTCTAATTCGCGATCCGTTGCTGATACAGTAAATAAAGGAGAGATGAAAAATTGTGCAAAACTAAAAGAAACACATAAAGAAAAGAAGCAAGCCTTTGTTGAACATACACATCGAGGGCCTCAGGTAATAAACTGGGATTGATATCGAAATAGTAGTTTGTATGATCACCACTTGTAAAAGCATTGGAATAACCACCATTCCCCTCAATTAATTTCGAATATTCATTTTCACCTGGGTACTAAAACGACAATTTTCGTAGAGTATATATACAAATAGCAGATAGTAAACAAAGATTTACTTTAGAACTACCCATGAATAACATATGTTCAAGAAAATGAGCAATACCCGGAACATCTTTGGGATCTGCTAAACTCCCAATCGATACGTCAAGTGCAGCGGCAGCCTTGTCGATTTTCGGATGACTTGTCAGCACAACGAGCATCCCATTTGAAAGTTCCAATGCACGGTAAGTCCATGAGTCACTGTCACTTTTCTTTATATTATCAACAATCTGGACAATAGTGGATTCCGATGGTGAAATTTGTTTTTCAGATTCGATAGCCATGAAGAAAAACAGACTTTCAAATGAATAGACAAGTTATGTCGGCGGGCAATATGTGGATGTAGAAAAAGAAATGAATAAGTGACAACAACAAAAAAAAATATGAATATCCAATGAACGGTCTTTACTGTGAATGACCGTATAATTTAACTTTGTTCGAATAAGATTCTAGCGCCACACTCCACATTCATACAATAGAGGGAGTGAATGGTGGCATTCTCCGTACTGTCGAAGGGTGAGATGCTATTGGATGGTGTATTTCTCGAGTAAATCGTATCATTGATGATGTATTAGCATAATCAGTCAAATTTTCAAGGATAAAAACACGAAAAATAAGCTGGATTTTGTCAGAATTTTCCATTAAGATGAGTCGAATGTGTTCCAATGATGGAGTGAAAAATCTAAAGAAAAAAAATGATTTGCCTGCTATCGACAAAAACGTTATGCTTTTGCGCACGATAATATTAACAAATGACTGTAACAATTGGATGATTTTGTATTTGTATTTTCGAGAACATGACAATATTACATTCGATTGCACAAGTATAATCGAGAGGAGAATAGGATACATATGTGACATTCAATATTTTTCTTTTGATTTTCGACTGGATTGGTCGTGGAAAAAGACAACAAAACTTTGGAAACGAAATACGGTGATTATAACATTTGAGTAAATCTCTCAGATTATTTCATTATTTCATGAACAAATTTTCGTATCAGCGTCTCTCCCTCTCTTCACTTCTCGCGAATAGCTGTACTCGAAAGCATATTTGATAAAAGAAAAATATTGTAACGATGAATCTTACTTAGGCTTGTTGTTTCTTTTTTTCTATTGGGAAAACTGATCATATATCTGGGTCGCTAAGATTGTGCTCGTTTATGCGCGTTCATCGCCATTCCAATCAATGATACTAGAACTTGGAATGCGTGTACAACGGAAGAACGAAATATATCGCAATGCTCTGTATCAATCAAAATCGATCGTCAGAGAAGCGTTTCTTCAGGTAGTCTAGGGAATAGAAAAATGCACTAATGGACTTGTCCAACGTGCTCAACTAGTATTGCTACGGAATTATTCGTCATTATTATCAACATTTCAATATTGATGTCCGAAAGATGATTGTGACTTTGTATATCTCAATAAAGTACTTCCGTATGATAGTTCTAAATACGACAGCACATTACTAATGAATATAGCTATGACACTTTACAGTGAAACAGTTCAATCAAATATGATATGTGGTAGCGAGGATTGTACAATGTTACACAGATGTATATTATGCCCCTTCGCATTTTGATATTTATTCTCTAATAATAAAAAACAAAATCGATGAAAAACAGCACCGCATAAAACTGATAGAATATTGTAAAAAATTCTTGACTATTCACTCTTGTGAAAGTAAGTCAAACGCATTGATCATATTTTCTTCTCGAGATTTGATCCATTCGATATTCATATTCACTTGATCAATTGCCTGTTTACGTGGATATGTTCCAGCACCTGCATTTGGATGCAAGGCGAAGAATTCATTCATCTAAGTAAAAGACTTGTATGATGAAATATTTAAATGATAAGTCTCACTTCGTCAAGATACGATTGCTTTTCAAATGAATGTGAGATTGCACCAATAACTGTGCCTAATCGACGACTCTCAAGTGTAAAGCTAAACCGAAAAAAGAGAGTTTACAAAATGAGTTTCATTCTTCCTTCGGTAACTTACACATCAACAAGTCTTTGATAGTTTTCCTTGTAAAACGTCCATACTACATCTCGGCCGACTGGGTTACGACTGATATAGGCAATCATTGAAAAGAAATCCTGTCGTTTGATCGTGTGTGGTTCACCTTTAATGCCATCTTCCAACAATCGATTCAATCGATCTCGATTCTCCGTCGAACTGATCGCTACTAAAGCTCGCGTTTGTTCTTGTGGTGATACGGCAGTTTTGTAATAATTATACATCATTTCCCAGTCATCTGCATTGTCATCATTACTTGTATGACAGATATAGACCGTTGACAAGAAATCTGCACTGATGCTACAGAAAAAAAAACAGAATTTATAGGTACAAATCGAGTCGATTTTACTTTGTGTCGACTTGACCACCGTTGAAATATTCGACTGGAATCGATCGAAATAGTTCACTAGCGCGTTTGATAGCGTCTTTATGATCCATTCGACAAAGAAATGAAAATCGTAAACCTTTTATTAATCTACATGAACAAATAAACTATTGAAATTCAATCGATGAAAGACATACCTGGTATTATGATCATCCGTCGAATTCGTTTCTAAAATATCGTCAATAGTTGGTCCAGATAGCAAAATTTGTTTAATTGCGAACTCCTATTTCGAAAAGAAAATATTATATTTAAAAATGAAATTCTTCTAACTTTAAATTTCGGCCAAAGATTGGGTAAAAATTCAACTAAATCAGTCAAGACTTCCCAGTGCCACTGAAATGTACGCCAAATAACATATTGTTTACTATTGATTTTCACTAACGATTGAATGATGCGCAACGGTTCGATGTAATCGACTAAACCTCTGTAAGCAAGTAAGAATGCATCTTGAACTAAATTAACTTTATCTTCATCTGAAAAGAACTAAAAAGCAAAATATTCGAAGAAGATGATTTTCATTAGTATGAAGTCATTACTGTTGGATGAGATTCCAGAATATCTGAGAGACGCTGCCAGTTCGATGATATGAACGCATCTGATGAATAGTTTGTGACGTAGAAACCTTGAAAATCACGATTACACTTTATCCAAGTATAGAATTGTTCAGGCAAGTAGATGTTTTCTTCTTCAGTTTCAAGAAGAAAATCAATAGTACCATTTGCAATGACAACTTCGGAAGAGTTTCCACCTAAAACACACTGAATATTGATTTTCCATCGATAATCACTAGTAAGATTCGAGGAATCTAATGCATTAGAAATAATAAAACGTGATTGGTTAAATGTTACATATGTTCCACTATCATTTGCACGTAAATGTACATTCAAAATCGGAAAATTCGCTTCTTCAAGCCAATTTTTCATAAATTCTTCTCCACTTATATTAGTAAATAATTTGTTATAGAATACCGTTGGATCGCCCACATCCCACGCATTTGAATACAAATAATCGCGTAAACCGTCACGAAATGTATCTGAACCGACAATTTTCTCCAACATACGTAGAACACTTGCACCTTTTGAATAAGTTATTGAGTCAAATAAACTTGTAATTTCAGCAGGACTCGTTATATTTCGAACAATAATAGCATGTGATGATGGTTTCGCATCATCCCACATAACAGGTATAACTTCTTCAGTCAATGCTTGTAATTCCTTTACAAAACAAGAAGAAGTTTATCTAGTATTCAATGAGATGCATTACCATGTTCCAATCAGGATATTTCGCAGTGAATGGCTTGTAGGAAAGCCATGTTGCCATCGCTTCATTCAACCATAAATCGTCCCACCATTTACATGTAACATAATTGCCGAACCCTAGATGAATTCGAGATCGAGTCATAGTTTGTCGGAGTGAAATGAACTTACAGAAATGAGCGATTTCATGTGCCATAGTCTCGCCTAGTTGTTGTTTTTGAAGAACTGATGCGGACTTCTCATCGAAGATTATGCGATCTTCCCGAAATGAGACTAAACCCCAGTTTTCCATAGCACCCGAGGCAAAATCAGGAACAGCCAAAAGATCTATTCAAACGATCGTTTTCCAAATGAAAAGTGAAGTAAAAGTTTATTTACCAATTTTTGGAGTAACAGGCTCTGATGTATTGAAATAATCCGTAAAATATGATACAGAATTGATTGCGATTTCCAATGCTAAGTCGGTATGACCTTTCTCTGTCGGTTCAGGACGAGCCCAGACAATTATCTAGAACATAAACAACGAAACGACTCATTTTTATCAATATTCAGACATACCTCGGGTTCATTATGAGTACTCGCTAGTTTTCCGTATGTATTTGGAAGAACAGCCCATGCAGCAAGGTAAGTACTCATGCGAAATGTGTCGGCAAATCTTGTTCGTCGTAGATCACCTTCAACACTTTCTTCAATCTGTTAAAACCAAATGTTTAGTCTCAAAAGTGATCCTATGATTAACATACGCTTGGAAAATTTGCAATTGCAATCGTGTCAAGTGGATGAACAATGGTAATTTTGAAAATCGCTTTCAAATGTGGTTCATCAAAGCAAGGAAAAGCTTTTCGAGCATCAGTTGGCTGAAATTTCGAAGCTAGTAACTTCCTAAATCAAACATCGATGTTTACATCTTTTCAACGAGTGTTTCTTTACCCTGCCGTTCCACTGCTATCTTTATACACACTTTGATAAAAGCCAATATTACCATCGACCAAACTAACAATAAATCTTTGTTTCAAAGTATATCGATTTGGATTAAAACTTGAGTTTGTTGTAATTAAACGCAAACTGATGAAGTCATTGGGCGAATATACTCGCATTGATACCAAACGATTCACATCATCTTCAAACAGAACTGGTTCTTCTAGTTCTATAAAACGTTTTCCATGATAGATAAGTTGTTGAATAGGTTCTTTCAATGTGAAATGGATTGTCACTTCTCCTTGAATTACTGTTTGATTCGTATTATTGTAAATGTATTCTAATTCATAACAATGAACTTCGATTTTAGCTGCTAAGCGTGCATTACATTCATCGTCAATGCATTTCAACGGAGCAACTTTCGTCGTAGGGACCGCCGTCGTTGCTATTGAAGTTTGTTCGAAAATCGTATGAAATTCCGTTGGTTCAGGTAGAAAATGAGCATTTATGAATGATAGATAATAAAATATCACAATAAGACTAATCAATGCCATTGAATATCTAGGAGCTATCTTTCGTTGTGTTTAGTTGGTTATCTACTTCAACGATATATAATAATCATTTACAGCTGCTCTTCTAATTGCCAATATATCGTTAAAACCTTTTAGGAAACAATATATATCCTTTTCCACACAATAGAAATGGGATAAATGAATAAAAAAAGGTCTTCTTGCTAGATTGCGCGTCTCTTTATATGACCTCTTGTGTTTCCCAGTCAACAAAAAAAGAGTTATCCTATTTAAAAGATTCAGAGCGAATAACTACCAATTACTTATTGAATATCATTTTCTCAAATACTTTTATTTCTTTCTATAAAAAAAATGTGATGCAGAAAAAAAATCAATTTAGTCTTTTCGAGTAATTCGATCACCTGCTGAGACGGCTCCGTCAAGACTCTCAGCCATTCCATCGAGCAACCAGATGAAATTGATTATAATTTGATCGCTTGCTAGTTTTTGATATTGCGATGAACTTGGAAATTCGTTGACAAATTTTTGCATCTAAAAAAGACAAGTTTTTACAGGCATTTCCAAGCGAAGATCAAATACCTGTAAGTAATAGTATTCATTCTCGAATGTTTGTACAATATTTGTTATCAATTGATTAAACAAACGATTTGTTTCACCGTAACTAGAAAAGATTACAAATTACACAATTTCTTTCATAAATTTCTGCTTACGTTGCCAGTAAATCTCGATAATTATGACGATAGAAATTCCAAACAATATCTCGTCCAACCGGATTTTGACTAATGGTGATAATTAAATCAAAGAATTCCTGTGTTTCAATTATATTTGATTTAGTATCAAAACCTTGCTCCAAGATTCTAAATGAATATCGCACAAATTGCACTAACTTTGATAGAGATGTGAAGCTTACTTTTTCAATCGCCATGTTTCTTTCGAAGCACCAAGAGCTCGAAGGATTGTGCTTCGTTGCTGGCTCGTAGTCGCTTCATTTTCTGTAAAATAATACCAAAGGTTATCCCAATCATCCACATCGTTTGTATTCTGTATATGATAATAAATGACTGTGGCGAGCAAATTGGGATCAACGCTGAAATTTTGAGAAAACTATAGTTGACAATCAGAGATAAAAGAAACGAACTTGACAACACCGGTGGAATTCATGAAATAGCTCTCCGGAATGCGGTGAAAGAGTTCAGATGCTTTGTACAATGCATCGGGATTTTGAACACGGCAGAGTAACTCGAACAGCAGTGACTTGATCAATCTAAACAAAGACTTGCCGAACTAAAAGAAGGATATGAAGTTGTTACTTGTCTTGGTGTGTTGTTCCAATAGTAACAATGTTGTTGATATCCCTACTGAATGGAGCTAATGTTTGACGAGTTGCAAACGACTACAACGCAAATAGTCTGGAAAAACATGTTCTTTGGTTCTAGTTTTTACTTTGAAATTCCAGAAGAATGAGGAATGTTCTTCCACGCCCATTAGATAATTCCAATGCCAAACAAACACTGACCAAGGTAAGTAATTTCCCGCTGGATCGTCAAACAGAAAACGGACTAAAATGATCGATTGATCATAAGTAACAATTTCACCACCATGAGGAAGAATAAAAGCATCGTTGAGTAAATTCGCACGATCATTACCGGAGAAGATTTCATCCTATTGAAGAAACAAAAAAGAAGAATTCTTTCGATTTGATGTATTTCTTTTCATACATTTTGAAACAACAATTCTAAACGTTGCCAAATACCATGTGGATCATCATTCTCTAAGACATATTCAGTAACTTGGTATGAATAGAAATCTTTATTACATTTAATCCAGAGATATTCTTTATCTAAGATTTGAACGACTTCTGTCGATGATTCGAGGATAAATTTGATTCTTGATTTATCCACATCAGCTGTTAAATTGAAATTATTATTGTCATTCGAACCACCGAGATCACATTCAACAAACATTTTCCATTTATAATTGATATCCAATGAACTGGAATCTAGTTCTGCTGAACCAAAATATCGTGCTTGACGGAAAATCAAGGTTGTGTTTTTATCTGTGACATTATTGGGAATGACATCAATGGTTAAAATCGGATAATTTCGTTCTTCCAACCAAGAACGAAGAAATTCCTCAGCGGTAACATTCGTATTTACTACTGAACTCAGATTAAAATTCGAATAGAATGTTGGTAAAATGTCCGACATATTTGTTATTGAGAGAAGACTCGTAACAGCTGTTTGAAACACATCAGCTTCGCAGATATGTTCGAGTAAACGAAGAAGTGAAGCACCTTTGCTATAGATATGTGTCGATAAATAATCAAGAATTTGCTGATTGTTTGTTAAATTCTGCTCAGAAACAGGCCAGATACTTGGTTTGAAATCATCCATCATCAATGGCATCATTTCACGAATAGGAAATTGGTCCATCTAGTTGACAAAGTCGTTCTTTTAGTCATCCACGGATCAATAATTACTTACTAATTGAAAATCTGGATACTTTGCATCGATTGCTTTGTATGCGAGAAATATTGAGAGAGATTTACCAAACCAAATGTTGTCCCACCAATCTGCAGTTGAAAACCACTAAATGAAACAGATTTATTTTTATTTTTCGGAGTGAAATAGTCGAATTTAGTTGTTTACAGGTTGTAAAAGATGTTCAACAAGAATTTTCGTGGTTGTTTGTTGTCGTTCTGCAGAATTCAAGCTCACATCTGTGGTGAGAAGTTCTTCACGGAATGTTATTAAGCCCCACGATGCCGAAGCTTTTTCGTCAAGAATTAAATCGGGTACGCCAATCAAATCTAAAAGAGACTATTTAAATGAATACGTTTTTCTTCTTTTAGTTAAAACTACCAAGTTTAGTTATAAAGTCCGTAGTTGTCACATTCGTATACTCTTGAATAAACTGAAATGTTTTATTAACGACATCGAATGTCCAATCTAGGTTTGCATTTGATGCGCCGAGTAATTCTGGTCGAACACGAACATTGACCTGAACACGATTATTTATGTATTTGCAACAAACGTTAAAAAGAGACAAAAACCTACTGTAACACCTTGAATCGTTTGCGTGACCACTGGAAATTCATCGATAGGCAGAATAGCCCAGGCTAAGGAATAAGTACTCATCGGATATGTTTTGGCAAATGTTGTCGTCGTCCCAGAAGTTGCCTGAGAATGCAGAACTAAACTTTTGCTTAAGTCGCAATTAAAAATCGTACTTGTGTGGGAAGATTCGATAGTGCAACGGCGGTATTAGGATGCTCAAGTGTCAAGGTGAAACTTGCTTGCATACTTGGTTCATCGAAGCATGGAAAAGCTGCAGAGAAATAAATTTTACAAAGATTTCATTTGATTTTCTTTCTATTACCTTGTCGCGCATGAATTGGTTGAAAATTGGAAGCTAATAAACTGTTAAATAGTTTTGAAAAAAGGTTTAGGAGATCAAATGTTCACTCATCCTCTTACTAGCTTATTTCACCAACTGATTTCCAGAACATTTCGCGATAGAATCCGGTTTGATCTCGTTCGTTGATTTTTCCCGTATAAGTAATTTCCAAAGTTATCGAACCCACTGGAATTTGTGCAGGAAACCGCAAATAAACCATATCCGTGTCGGACAAATACGTAACTGTTGCTGTGTTAGAACCACCAGCTGTTAATTTCGCTTCGGTAATATTCAAATTTTTGGAATGAAGAACCAAGAAATTGGTTTGTTCACTTAGACTGATATTGATTGTCACTTGACCGGTGAATGTGATCGATGTTAAGTTTGAAATAAGCGCAAAGCAATCCGGACAAGCAATATTCAATGTATAGTCGGTAGGTGTTGCAAATACTGGTAAACGCCACGATGAATATGGTCGAGTGCCGTTCGGCCATGGGTCTGGTGTTGTTGTTCGTTGTGTTGTTGGAGAGGTCGTGATTACTGGACGTGTTACTTTAGGTGTGCTTGGCGTAGATCGGGTGGTTGACACTGTTGAAGCAGTTGGTATTGTTGGTACGGTTGACGTTGCGCTACACATGGGTGGAATTGCTGGACATTGTTCTTGTCGATTGATATCACGAACATATCTTCCATGAGAATTGGATGCTGTTTGAGAAGTATTCGATTTTGGAGGCGTAACGACTTTCTCGACATAGATAACATCGCATTTCGTTGATCGATATTGAAGAGTCAATGGCCCGAGAGCAATTACACAGGCACTAGCAGCAATGGTCAACGCTAAAAATTGCCAGATTTTGAATTCGATTTCGTTCGTCGTATGTTTGCTTTTTGTCTTCATCTCTTCGTAGCAAAACCGATGAAAAGCGAATAGATGTAAAGTTGCAGAAGGAAAATTGCTTTATGTACAGATGTTTAAGCAACTTAGCAATGTCGTAAAACTTGAAAATAATTGATAAAAGAGAAGGTTCTCTAGTCATTATTATCCCAAGAGAAATGGTTATAAAAGTAAAAGAAGAAATCTCATCAAAGTTATACAGCTTAACAATACACTATAGAATGTTTGAAATCATGACATTGATGTTACGAATATCTTTCATTATTTCATTTTTTATGACAAGTATGAGTAAGAGTTGTCACAGTAACTTGTCAATGATGTTCTCATCACTTTCGTTTCAAAAAAGAAGTATTATCTTGATGTAAACGATATTAGAGTTACCGACATCTTTTGACAAAATTCGATTTCACGATTTGTTCGTCGTAACTTACCAATGACTCCGTCGTAAAAAGAAAAACAATAGGTAGGAAAAGGAAATTGGTTGAAGTTCAATAATTTCTTAATTATTTTATATGAAAATCGGCTATTCTTAAGTGCTTGCTATATTCATGGATGATACGGCAACTGTTAATGAAAATTTGCCCACTGGGATACCTCACCAACAACATTCAGATCCAAATGGAAACGTTCCGGATGTAAGTTTTTCGTTACCAGAAAAGCAAACACTCAAATTTCATCCTATTTTTAGCAGAATGTTCATCCGAAAATAGACTTCGTGTCCACGTCTAATGGAAATATGGAATCAACGGAAACTGTAGTTCATACACCTACGAATACTCTCATTTCTGACCCAACAGTAAAGTACAATTATTTAAGAGACGTTCATTCGTTTCGTCCTATTTTCGTCTAGTTGAATCATGCGGTGAATGGTATGTCAAGATTATCGATGAATAATAATATGTTCTATCCGAATTCTGATCGGTTTCGCCCGCAAAATACTTCATTATATTATCCGTCGAATGCTAACACATCCGATCATTGGGCACAACTAGCAGCTTTCACGCCACCATTGATGTCAATTCCTCTGCCATATCAAGAATCTCAATGGCAACCACAAAATTATCAGTATCCACCGCGATCATACGTACCGAATCAGTCAAATCCAAAAACCTTCTTAGTACCGAAAAAGAAACCAGAATCAATAGCACCGCCAGTTGAATACTATGTCGATTGTTTTGCATCGAATTTCTCGGATAAACTACCTTCAAATACAGCTAAATCGAAAACCAAACATGTGACTTTTCAAGAATCAGAAGCGACCAAGTTAGTTCCTTCGATTTCTATTGACTCTCATACAGAAGCTTCATCCATATGTCATTTAGTGAATCCCCAAGATCAATTGCAAATAACAACCTATTCTCCCCACCGCAGCCTCTGTCAGTTCCTACATATCAACCTGTACCTCATTTCAATACATATAATTATTCACATCAACAATATCCATACCATAATTTTTATCCATATTATTCCGGTATGACCGCAAATCCACGATATATGCCTCGTTCTCGTGGAATGAATATGATATCGAGAGCACAGCGGTGGCCGTAAGTATTCAATCACACATGAATAAGACATATTTGTCCAACTGAACTCTCTCATTCAGACCTCGATTATATAATCCCAACTATTATCAACAGCAACGTCATACATCATACATGTATCCTACCTACGAGCAACGACAACTCTATGATCCTAATCAACCTAAACTAAACTCGATATCTGAATCTCAAAATTCGTTTGCAGTTATTCGAAATATTGCGCCGAAACATAAGAAAAAAATCAATGAGACAAGTAGTAATGAGAGTTCCACCGTATCTACACCTGACTCGATGCCGGCACGGCCCATTACCATACTTCGCAAACCGAGTGTAGACATTGGATGTGTCGTCACTGAAGAACCATCTGCGTCTTCAAATATACTATCTGAAACCGAACAAACCACTCCCATTCCATCTGCAGTTTCCGAAACTATTTCTCCTCCGGAAACCACCAATTTATTTCAATCCTTGACAAGTCAGACACTGTTATCTATTCTCCAGAGTGCAAACTGTATATCCGCATTGAATGAGTTCGCACAGCAGAACAAATTAACAATCAATTATGAATTTTCGTCGACATCTTCATCGACATTTACATGCACAATGACAATCAGCGGTCGTCAGTTTCCGTCATCATCCTCGTGTTCAACAAAGAACGAGGCACAAAAACTAGCATGTGATCAAGCACTACGCACGCTCTATTGTGAATCAAATGCTGCTGAACGATCTCAACCCGAATTTTCTGATAAACACGATTACATTGCACATCGATCTTTAATCAAATTTCAAGACTTGAATGTCAATGAGTTACTACACGGTCGGAAGACTTTAGCATGCATGTTGATGGTTACCGATGGACAATTCGAACAAGCATTGGTGATTAGCATTGGAACAGGAAACGCTTGTCTTGATGAAACCAATCTTAGCTACGCTAATGACGGAAAGGTGCTACACGATTGTCATGCGGAAGTGCTTGCACGTCGTGGTTTAATCCGATTTCTATTCGTACAGATTCAACAATGTCAAGATAAGCAAACATCTATTTTCCAATATGATTCTACAACTAGTAAATATCAATTGCAAGAAAAGATTACATTTCATATGTATATATCATCAACACCATGTGGCAATGCATCGTTAAGTACTTCTTCAAAAGTTATCCGTTACAAACAAGGTCAAACGGAAGGTACTACACTTGCATCGACAAGTTCATTAAAATATCCGATAAAGTCCTGCAGTGATAAAATATCTCGATGGAACATCATGGGTATTCAAGGTGGTCTTTTAATTCATTTATTGACAACACCAATCTATCTCGAAACCATAACATTAGCGTGTGAATCCACATTTGATCGCAACCATGTGAAATATTCTTTGAGTGAACACTTGAAAGAACATGTTCAGTCATTACCAGAACCATTTTTATATCATTCACCGGATATTGATTGTCCGAAGACGAAATCATTTCAACAAGAGAGACAAGTCGCTAAACTTCAGACAAGCGCATTTGCATGGAATATAACTCAATCGGATAGAAATGAACTATTGGAACCAATGATAGGAAAATTAAAGTAAGAAAGAATATTTTTCGAAATCATTTTATCTAACTATGATTTTTCTTGCAGAGCCAATCGATCGATATCCTTGCTGAGTAAATATAAATTCTTTGTTGATTTTACAAATTTTCTACAAACAACATTACCCGAAGGTACAGATTTACCTTATAAAACGTATCAGGAAGCGAAACAACTTGATCCACTTTATCTCAAAGCAAAAAGTCGAATATCTACTGCATTCCAAACAGAATCATCGGATGCGAATATTCCATGGCTAAGTAAAGGTGATCAACTGGAGCAATTTTCAATAGAATAATCGTCTAAACATGCAAATCTTTCGCTTTTCTTTGTTGTTTTTTGATTTTTTCATTTTCAAAGTAATTCACGGTTCTATGCATTCATCATTTGCTTTCTTTTTTTAAAAACGAATATATGGATAGTGCGTGTGGGTAAGCCAAGCTCGATAAATGATACACACAGAATGGCGCCACATGTGTAGATTCTATTTTCCCAATTATCATTGCAAATTTTTCAGTGAAAGTCAAACTAATCTTCGGACGAAGTACGGTTCCATCGGAATTCTAATGGAATACTTCTGATTAGAGGTTGTTGGAGTAATAAAATTGAGTAAAGAGGTCACTGATGGTCATTTTTCATAACGATTGGGCGAACGCATGTCAAATCTTTCTTCTTCTGTCTTCAGTTTGGTTTGGTTTGGTATGGTGCAGCATGAAATATCTCGGCAGGATCAGGAATCATTAAGTTCTATACTAGTAATCGTTCTTTCTCCTGTCATTTCAGATGATTCGAACGTTTCTGCGACCTTTACAAGCTGTTCGAGTTGTTCAAATACCAGTTCGAGTACGAAGAAATCGACTACATATTCCGCATGCTCACGTTTCGTTTTCTTTAGACAACTGTGATTGTCGAAAGAGTAAATCCCTTGACAAAACTACGTCCATGGGAGAACATTTACGATTACAATAAATACAAATATGCTGACTTTCAATATCGTGTTGTTCGTGATACGGATGCAGACAAATGGGGAAACATCGATGTGATTCTTACTGAATATGTCGAAGGTAAAAGCAAAAGAAAATCTATCGAAGATTTCGTTATGTATATCTGATAATTAGGTGTGGGATATAAAGGCGAAATTGTCAATATTCCACGTGAAATGGCATATAAAGAATTGTTACCAGCACAATTAGCACTTTATCCAACACCGGACAATGTTGCCTTGTTTGAAGAGGAAAGAAAATTACTGGTAGATCGACCACAAATATCTCCTTTTGTTATGAAATGTCGTGATTATTTGAAAACAATTCTTTTACAAATACCAATCAATATGAAAATCAAAGATTGGTCATTAACGAGAGACAATGTTCGTATTGCACTTCGACGAATGGTACGTATCAACATTTTTTTTTCTACCTGATCAGATCTCTTTCTTTCTTTCGTCATTTCAGAATGTAATGTGCGATGAAGACGCTATTTTGTTAGAAGATGGTGCGATTAACAAAGATACTTATAAATTAGGAGAAGAATTTCAGGTCACATTGAAGATCAATCCACTCGTCGATGTTTCGATTAAATGTACACTCGTACCAGTGGACAAAGCGAAACTATGGGACGAATATCAATTATCGAAACGACGAGCCAAAACCTAATGTTTCATTTTTTTTTCTTCTTCGTAAATACCACATTTTGTTTAGGAGATAAAATAAATAAAAACTCTCATAATATCACTTATCAGTTTGTCGACATCAAATGATATAACAAGTAAGCATGTCTCTGCTTCTCATTGTGCGATAACAAGTGAGATCTCATCGCCGATTTCAAGTTAACTAACTTTATGTCTACTCTCATGGCAACACCGATAGGTGCCTCATTAAGAGCTCGCCGTTATCGACAACAACCGAGAATAAATGAAATCAAAGATGAGGATGATCTAAGACAAAGAGCACGAACAATTAAACATCGCGCTACAACTATCAATGTTCCGCCAACACTTTCCTCAACACCTTCCTTAGAACAATCACCGTCTGCACACATCAGTCCAACCATTTATATCTATAATAGTGATTCATTAGAAACTCCCTCTTATACATCGATATCAAACATTCGACCTATTCGTGCTGATGAACGTCTATGGATTGATGTACCTACTGTAAATAATTTGAGGTTGTCTTTATCATAAAAGAAATAATAACTATGTTTGATGTGTGTAGATTCAAGATCACGATTTAATATCAAATATTGGCAAACGATTTGATATTCATCCGTTAGTTCTTCAAGATATTGCAACAGAAGATCAACGCGCAAAATTGGATACATTTGATAATGCTTTATTTCTTGTTGCTAAAGTTATTTTCAATGACAATACTTCGGAGAAGACATGCGTTGATCAAATTTGTTTTTATTTAAAAGAAAATGTTTTGATCACATTTCAACAGCAGCCCAAGGATATTTTCGATCTAGTCAAAAGTAATTGATCAAATGTAAACAATTCCGTTAAAATTTGCTTTTCCTAGATCGAATTTGTCTAGACAGAGGCCGTGTTCGTCGATCTAACATCGATTATCTATTCTATCTCTTATGCGATACGATTGTTGATCGATACATGGATGTTTTAGATCAAGTTGGTAGAAAGATCGAAGCTATCGAACATCATCTCATGCAAAAAACATCCCGTGACACACTCGAAACAATCTATGATCTCAAACGTGAGATGCTCTATTTTCGTAGTTCGATATATCCATTAAAAGAAATCATTAATCGTCTTCAGAAAGAAGAAGAAACACAAATCATTCAGGAGAGCACCATCATCTACTTGAAGGATCTATTCGACCATGTTGTGCAAGTCAACGACACGATCGATGCGTATCGTGAAATGCTTTCGTCGTTCATTGATTTTTATATGATGCTCAATTCGAATGCAATGAATGAAGTTATGAAAACTTTGACAATTATATCGACGATATTTATTCCATTGACATTCATCGGAGGTGTTTATGGAATGAACTTCGACAATATGCCGGAGATTCATTGGAAATATGGATATCTGATTGTGCTGACATGTATGGTGTGTATAACAGGCATCATGCTGTGTTGTTTCAAACGAAAGAAATGGTTTTAACTTCGGAATGCTAGCATGTACTTTTCGTATTTTACTTGATGAATATATGTTGATAAAGAAAGCAGAGTTTTACTTTTGTAATCTATTTTTTTTTCTCTTCAAATAACAAAAAACTGATATAATAGAATATTTCTTTTATCTATTATCAGCTGTCTTCGCAAGAAAAATACTTACAGAAATTCAGAAGTAGTCTACTGTTTGCTTCGAATGCTGGCGTTTGCGAAATTCTACATTTTCTTGGCTCGAAATACGACAAACAACGTGTATCATGACAGCATCAGCACCTGAAGACAATCCTGTTCGATTAGAAAGAATTACTCGTCTTTTATCTACATCCACTCACGAAGTCTATACGGAGGGATATTTGTTCAATGAAGATAAAGTACGAGAGCGAACTTGTACAATCACTCGTCGTTCATTATCTGATCATAATGGATCAATGTCCAATTTACAATTACAAGAACTCACACCGGTGACACATATCAAACCGACTGTGTACATTTACAGTAGAGATGCAGTTGAAGAAAGTGTTTACGAATCTATTGAAGATATTCGTCCGATCAGAAGTGGTGAATGTCTATGGATTGATATCATTGGAGTGAGTAAAAGTTGTAAATTGAAGCATTTTGTACACTGATTTGATTTAGAATAAAGATAAAACACTTCTAGCAAGTATTAGCCGACGATTTATGATTCATCCACTATTCATCTTAGATATTGAAACAAATGAACAACGAACGAAGTTAGATGTTTTTGAAGATGCTTTGTTTTTAGTCATGAAAATGATCTATCCAGACAAGATTACTCAAGAACCATGTTTCGAGCAGATAAGTTTTTATGTCAAAGAAAATATCCTTATCACAGTTCAAGAAAAATCCAAAGATATATTTGATAAAATTAAAAGTAAACTTACACATTTCAAAACATTTACTTTTCAATCAGTTCTGTCCGTGTAGAGAAGATCGTTCACAACATCGGGAAAACTCGAAAATCAAAAATCGATTATCTTTTCTATTCGTTAATCGATACAATCGTGGATCAATATATGGATACACTCGATATCGTCAATACAAAAGTCGAAGCTATCGATGATCAGTTGATGAAGAATCTGTCTCGTGACACACTTGAAACAATCTATGATCTCAAACGGCAAATGCTTGATTATCGTCGTTTAGTATCTCCGTTGAAAGAAATCATCAATCGACTTCAGAAAGAAGAAGAGACACAAATCATTCAAGAAAGCACCGTTATCTACTTGAAAGATCTATTCGACCATGTCGTACAAGTGAATGATACCATTGATACATATCGAGAAACGCTCTCTTCGTGCATTGATTTCTATATGATGCTCAATTCTAATGCTATGAATGAAGTCGTTAAAACCTTAACAATTATATCTACCATATTCATTCCATTGACATTTATTGCGGGGTTGTATGGAATGAACTTTGATAATATGCCGGAGATACATTGGAAATATGGGTATTATGTAGTACTTGTAGGCATGGCAGCATTAGCCTCGATAATGTTGATATTTTTTAAGCGCAAGAATTGGTTCTGACAAGCGGTTTTTTCCTTTTTTTCTTGTACAATCACAATAGCCATCGAATAAATAAGCTTTCTGATATTCAGATCAAGAAATCATTTGTTGTTACGCGAAAAGCAATGGCAAACATTAATCAAGCGAAATGTCTTTCTATAATGCAGATATGCTGCCGAATAGGACTTGATAATTGTTTTCTATCAACGATGGGTTAAGAAAATTGACATTTCCGAGGTACAAATCATATCAACCTCTGTTCGGAGTCAGATGTTTGGAGAACTCAATCAACTATTTCGTTAAATTTATTTATTTCATACTTGTTAATCACTGCAAAGAATAATCTAAGATAAAATAGGTGAAGACCAAGAAAAACACACACGACACGAAGTGATTTCAGTTCGTATAAATAATCAAAGAAAGCATAAGCAACAATTTGATATATGATTCGGATCATCCGTTTTTATGTAATCAAAAAACATCTTCTTCGCAACGCTTTCTTCCAGATTATCGCCGTGTGCTATTTGAGTGAATGATTGATCAGCGGCATCTTTGTCTACGCCAAAGAATTGACAAGTTTTCACCCATTCGTCTCGGGCGATATGACCATCATGATTGAGATCGAGCATGTTAAATGTTGTGTTGATTCGTTGATTTAATTGTGGTAATAAATCAGGATTAGCACCCGGTTTACGCAATTCGTTGGCAAGACGTCGATGAAAATCCAGCCATTCTTCTACAAAAATGTACTTTTCCTCTCAAAATCGCTTTTAATCAACAAAGATAAGTTTACCTAATGTTACTTTACCATCCTGGTTTACATCAGCACGCATGATTTCTTGGCAGAGTGCTTTGCGAGCTGTAGCATACTCTTCGCGACGTTTCTCATCATCTTGGCCAACAAGTGTCGAAAGTTTATCCGCAAGAATTTCGAAATCTGCCGGAGTTATCGAACCGTCTCTGTCAATATCTGTCATAAAAGAAAACAAATGATATAAATGAACTTCACATTCCATTTCAATATTTACCATAGAGATAGAAAAGACGTTTCATTTTTTCACTCCAGAATTCGTTCAAATTATCAGCCTAAAGAACAGAGCGAAGTTAATATCAACGTTAATCATTCCACCATCTTACCATTGTTAGCAAATAAAAGAGAACATCGCCGTTGTTCTTCGTGCATTTATATATAACTCTAAAAATAGATGCGAATGGAGAAATTAACAATTGATTAGTCGTCGTCTATCGATGTTGCTTTATCTGTTGGAAAGATTAATGAATTACAGAATGATTACTGAATGTGAAAAACATCTTGCACATTCTTTGTAAAGTACCTTCTTCTTCAAATGAGAACGGATTCAGTGAAGGAACCAACGACCGTCGTGTTCTTTCTATTTTGAATACACTTAGAATAGACATCAAGTTGATTAAATACGAATCTGTAAAAGTAATTTGAGTACAGATTGCATACAATGAAAACTAATTAATACAAACATTGACTTTCTTAGATGTTCGATCGAATATAGCTTTGTTTTATGAATGATGATATTGATTAACCTGTGAAGAAGGTAGTACATATACTTGCCTCTTTATAGATCCTGTTTTCTGCCTTGGATGACATAGTTTTACTTGGAAATTAGATATTTCAATGAATTAATTACAAATTTCATGTACCATCTAGGGAGAACGACTTATTTTTCTTTTTTGTCACGTCAATCCCGAGACGATTCCTTCAATGAATGTCCTGATAATCATCACAACATGTAAGTGATTAGTAATGCAACGTGTGGGACCGCTTAATTCATGAAATTCAAGATTATTGATCTTTGTTTATTTCGACAAGAAAAAAAATAAGTATATGTTTTGCACTAGGGATATATACATTCCAACACAACATTAATTAGTCTAATCAGAATCATCTTCAACTTCTTCTTTACTTTTCGGTGCTTTCTTTTTTGGTGATTCTTTCGGTTTGGATTTCTTTTTCGATGATTCGTCCGACTTTTTCTTCGAACTTGTGGACGATTCTGGTTTCTTGCGTTTCTTCGGTGATGATGGACTCTTATTTCCATCTTCATCTTCATCTTCTGTTGAATGAATTGAAGCATTACTATCATATTCGAGAGCATCGTCTTCCTCTTCGTCACCTAAAACATTTCAATCAATATCATTCAATGCAATCTCGATGATTGTCATACCTTCGAAATCTTCATCTTCTTCTTCATCGTCACTTTCCTCCTGGAAAAGTTTCAAAAACTTAGTGGTTATCTTTCAGAATGATTTCAAACTTACATCGTCATCTTCTCGTTCTTGTCCTTCGTTTTGCACGTGTTCCAAATAAATGTCCCGATCTTTATCGATACCGTAATTGACTTTTTTATCCTAAACATCGGCAATAATTTCTATTCAAAGATCGAATTTATCATAATCATTCTTACCCAATTGCTAGCAGCATGAATACGAAGTTCTTTCGAACTAAGAAAATCTGACATTGGCTTCGCTTCCTCTCTAAATGAAACATTTGCCTTCGATCCTATTTGAAATCTACTAATCCTTGATCATACTTTTCGATATTACTAAAAACTTGTGATCCACCACTTTTCAATTGAATTTCGAAGTCAAACGTACGACCAGTGGCTGTATTTGAACGATTAAATCCACACGATGCCACATCATCATGATGAATGTATATCGGTGGCTTAGTTATATAAATGAAACCACGTTCCAATGGATAAAGTAAACCAGCCGATGCTTTGTATGCGCAACTAACACATTTCGCTCCACTTTTACTAAACGAAGTAAAAGTTTGTTTTTACGGAGGAGAACATTTTTAAGAAGAATTTACCTTGTAAATGAACCGGGTACAGTAATACGTTGTTCAGTGATTGCACGAAAGAGACGCGAGACAATATCATGGTAGGGTCCATGCATTTCTTTTTGAAGATTATTACCATATTTTTCTTGAATAACTTCACTGAAAATGTGAACGTTTAGAATTAGTGATGAGATCAAGAACAATTGGAAGTTTTCTTACGGTGTTAATGACATTTCAACCGATGTTTCTTCTTCTTTTTTAAAGCCAAAGATGATGTATTGATAACGCGTTTGGCCATGTTTTATAGGTGGATCCAAGCTAAGCTAAATCGACACAATTATCAAAAATGTTAACACTTATCCGAACATGATCAATTCTACATACCACAAAGTACATTTGTCGATTATCTTTATGTGGAAGAAGAAACCCACGTGTAATTTGATTGTATGGAATCTTATAATCATACGATTTGCCATGTAAATCAAAAAATCCTGGATAGAATCGCAATTCATGTCGACCACTAGAACACAGAAACATCAATACTATTCTAGACACTTCTCGAAGCATACCGTGGTACGATACAATTGATATCGGATAAGCTGCAAATTGCATCACCAGCTTTCGCTGTTAATACAGCAGCACCTTTCATAACATTTTGATGGAAATCCTGTTGATTCACAAAATGAATGGAATATTTCGATATGTAAGAGAAATTTACTTCAACTGCATCACCATCGACATCACCAGGGGGAACATAGAATCGAACTTCCATTAGTGATACTTTGGCATCATCTGCTTGATGAAATTGAAGTGTAATTTCATTCTTGCCTTTGTTGGAGTTTGAAACATTTTTTAGTGGAACTTCAAATGCTTGTTTATGATCGACTTCAAACGCCAGATTTCCAGCTAAAGATAATCAAATGACTTATCTGATCTGCAACGACTACATTCCACCTACATCCAAAACTAACTTGTCCCCAATTCCAACCATTAACAGCCATCTTCTGTGTTTCCACATTTTTTCCAAAATTGCTGGTTATGAACTCTTTTAATCGCTCGATATCCTGCAGAATCATGAATTGTTTTTCAACAAATAGCATTCGTTGAAAGAAGAACATCACGTACCGTATCCTTGAATCCATCGTAACGTAATGATGTATCGTTCTTTGTAATAAACTTCAAACCATAACCACGCGCACGTTTCATCCACTTGACACTCTCGATTTCATCCTTAGTCAATGTTTCTAACTTGCCCGTGCGTAAATTTTTAAACACAATTGAATTCGATGTAAGTTTCAAGCGACCAGGATTCTACAACGGTAGCAGAGAAGAACCAATATTATTCAAAGATGGTAGCAAAGATGAAAAAATCTTACGAGAACACCACGAATTTCTTCGTAGACTTCGTCGAACTCCACTGTCGACATTTGTAATCGGTAAGAAAACTAATGTATCTGTTACGAAGACTACTGTCGACCGACTGTCGAAACGTTGAGAAGTGAAATGAATCGAACCGATCCAAACGTTCTTTCTTCGTCTTTTTGTAATATTTTGACATAAATTGTCCATTTCATTGGATTACAATTTCTCTTCAAACACAAGTCATAGCACCAGGTGATAGAGGGCGCTGATTGCTTGGATAAATATAGACACTAATCTCGTCTTAATACGATCCGAGTCGTTTTACGACTATTCGCCGTAAAGATCATGCATGAAACGCTCATCACGAAGGAAGCTACATAAAGTTTTCTTTTTAATTCTGAAAAGCAAATCTAAGTATGATATCCTATCATTCGGAAACTATTCTTATGAAATCGCGTGGTAGAGTCTTCATTTTTCGAGGTCAACGTTCTACTAATGCAGTGTGAAGAAGAAACATAGTCGTTTCGTAAACAAACTCATATCTCGATCGAAAAATCACACTTCCTTTCGTTGATTGACGTGTTTTCTTGCGAAAGACCAATTGATTCAGTCGGTTTTTTTTTCAAATGTCTGGGTGATTTTTATTGCTTTTATGGCTGGCTACTCTCACGTAAATGTGTTATCATGGCAAAAAATTTATCATTAAATTGCTGACGTCGATTCCCAATGCAATAAACTTATCATTGACGTCAGCAACTCAAAGCAGGCCACAGAAAGCGAAAGAGAATCCTATCTGATATCTGACATAGATAAAATTTCGAAAGATAAATACTCTTCTTCAAGTTTTATTTAACTAACTTGTTATATATGTCGACACTGGTGTTATTTAGCTTCTTTTAACATAAAGTAAATAAGAAACAAAAAAAACATTTCTTTTCTCTTTCTTCCCTTCTGTTTTGTTGTGTTAAAATTCTTTTCTTCGACTTGAATTACACGAGAATAACAGCTCGTTGACATAAATAGGTAAAGTGACAAAACAAAGAAAGAACAGCAATCAGGTTCGATTGTATGCGAGACAAAAGTTCGCTTTTCTTCACGCCAGTCATGAACTTTTCCTTTTTCTAGAAAGATTTATATAAACAGATCCGATTCAGTCTCCATAGAGTTGCACTACGCATAATAGCATAACGAGAAACGTGTTAAAAAAAGACTAGTTCCTTGTTTTGTTTTGTAGAACATTCAACATGTCTGATCAAACACTGAATTTGACACAATTGCTCGATACATTTCAATTATTTGACAAAAACAAAGATGGCTGCATTTGTGCGAATGAAGTATGCGATTTCCTGATGTTACGTTTGTAAATCAACGTTGATTTCGATCATTTCGCTTTAGCTTCGTGCTGCTTGTCAGAAACTACAATTGACAATCGACGAGACTCGAATGAGAGATTTATTTCGCACTCGCGAAAGCATCACATTCGACGAGTTTCGGCAAATCATGCAAGAATTCGGTCAACATGCACCAGACGCTTATCTTCACGAAACATTCCGTGCATTCGATCACAACGCCGATGGATTCATTACAGCTAAGGAAATCAAAAAGACAATGAAACGTCTCGGCGAGCCTCTCACTGATAAACAAGCAAAAGATATGCTAAAAGCCGCTGATACCAACCAGGACGGAAAGTTATCTTTAGAAGAATTTCGCACTTTATTCAACTATATCACTCAACAAGCAACAACCCCACCGTTATCACCAATAGCTCCGGCACCAAACACTCCATCAAAGAAACGTTTCAGTAATCCTTTTAAATCCCAAACTGATTGACTTTTCTACAAATATACTTTCCACCCAGGTTATTATTTATTTCCTAGTTGTGTGTAATCTTGTTCTTCTCTCTTTTGTTATACATACATATGTGTAGAATACGATCATGAAATGATTCGATATGCTTGATGATGAACTTGCGAAGGACACTTTTAAAAAGTGCAGTCAGTTATTGAAGAAAATGAAATACTAAGATGATCAAGAACATTTTCAATGCGAATTATAATGAATTTAGCTGAGCAAAACCAAACAATAGCACTGAGAGATATTCTAATGCTAAAGTAATGAAATACAAACACACGCACACGAATTTTAGAGAACAAACAAAACGTACAAAGACAGCGGTATTGCACAAGACAAGAAAAAAAGAGAACAGGACGACACAGAATGAGGATTAACAGAGATCTTTATAACAAGAAGTAACAACGAATATTTTGCGTGCATAACATATAAATTGGAAAAGAAAACACATCTACCTTCTAATTTATATGTATATATATAAATGAGATGAGAAAGAAGAGAAAAACGAGCCAACTCGACAACAAGAAAACAATTGAAATAACTAAAAAATATTCTAAAAACCTAAATTAACCAAATAAAACAAAAGAGAAGGAAGAAAGAGGGAGAAAAGAAGCTTTGTGTCCGTATTACGGCATTGATCGCTGCTTCTTGAATATGCATAGCACCCGTTAACTTCGGATTAGATTTATTTTTGGTAAAAGACAAAGTGAGAACGATTTTCATTGACAAAACATGATAATTAGCCATTGATACTTTGAATAATGAAACAAACATGTGCTCTCAACATCATCACCTACGATAACAATACAAAATTTGATAAGAGTCAAATCGTATGTGCATGTTTATACTTTACCTATGATTGTAGAACAAAATCTGACTTGGAAGACGATGAAATAGCACATTTACATGACACCATGATTTAGAAAATAGATCTGGAGTTTTATAAGAATTTGTTTCTGAAGAGACATGTGATGTATGAAGAAAAATAAGTAAAGAACAAAGAGATATCTATTTGAAGAAAACGAAGAGAACAACAAGATAAGGAAGAAATTCGATCAAATCTGTACGTACATATTGTCATTCAGATCGATTGATCCAAATTGGGATTTTGCTTTCGGTTTCAAATCATCATCATCGAAAATCTAAATGAATCAAGTGAATAAACTGATAAATTTCTCGTCTAGCGTTACCTGTACAATATATGGACAAGAATGATTGTGAGCAAAAAGAATAGTGGACAAGAAGAAGAAAGTTTTGATGAATTATTGTTTAACAAAGCCTAGAAACGAAAGAAAACATCCATTTGATTAATAAAACTATTCAAATTCAAGAACAAGCAAACCAAGTCGCATTATTAGTTCTTAACTCAGTGTCTAGTAAAAGCATGCTTAGTTCAAGTAAATATTTACGCACGCACACAACACGTTCGTTTATCAGTAGAATATATTTTATAAATACATATACATATATATTTATATATACATTAGAAAGGGTCAAAGGGGCAGTTGTGGTCTTAATCAAAATCGATTAGATGTCAGAGAAATTCATAGGAGATTAAAATAAATGTAATCTGTACAGTACAACATAGAAATACGATAATGGATGTATTTTAGCTAAGTTGTATGTACAGGAAATATAGCAAGAGTAGAAGTAAACACTTGAAATAGAGTTGTTACCTCTTTGTACTTTGATTATAATCAAATACTAAATAACAAGATAGTAACGAAATCTAGAATGCATTCGAAAGAGCTTACAGAATCCATAACAATCAATACGTGTAACAGGTTTGTGAGGAGTACAAAATAAATCGTTAACCGGTTGAGATGACTGGCGATTTTTACAATAAACCCGTCGAGTTTGTTCACCGCGATTACAATCCGATGAACACTAAAAGAAATTTCAATAAGAAATAACCATGCTTCTTCTTTGAAGTTCAATTCCATACTTTCGACCACGGTTCTACATGCCATAAGTATGGACTTTCACAATCGCCCATATTACACGAAATGCGAGTTGTTGGTGCACGATATGGATCACATTTGTTCGAATAATTGTTTTTCAATAGATATCCATTATTGTTTACTTCATGACAAGATATACCTCGATATTCAATACCTGCACCACATGTGGATGTGCACTACAAGACGAAAAGCAATATATTATCTTTCTAGTTTGACCGTGTATTTGTTTTTTCAGATATACCAATGACCATGGGTGTGTTGTCCACGTGGGTGAGCAAACGACTTGAAAGCATTGTTGTACACGATTAGGTTGTGATAAATGTCGACAAAAACGATCGGGAATTGTTCGATTGCGAAATATAGCAAAACATCGAACAGATCGATACTGTTCACCAACTCCACATGGTACGTTACACTATTGAAAACAAAAGCATGAATACACATTTTCTTTCGAAAGAGAGAAATATCTACCTGTGACCATGGACTGACTTCCCATCGACGACGGCGACCACGCCGTCTTGTGACATTGTATGAGATTGATGAGCATGGTTGAACATTACATGAACGACGTATTTGTGGTCGGATAACTCCGTTACATAATTGATCATGAACTATTTGTTCAGTTGAATTTGCAGTGTAGACACAACGATAAATATTTTCTTCGAAACCACCATTACACGTGACCGAACACTAGACGTACTTTCATCAAACGAAGCAGACGAAAAGAAGAAGAACATACTCGAGTCCAGTATTCTGTTGAAATCCATTTATAACATGAAGCTTTCGTACAGATTTCCTCAGATATTGGTCTTGTTAAATTTCGTCGTTTTTGTAGACACATGTGATCGGGAACATGTTGTCCATTCAATTTTCGATTGCAAGTTACTTGTCGAAATCTTTTGCCTGTACCGCATTGCGCGTCGCACTGTTATACATATACATAAAACCGTAGGATTGTGGGGGGAAAAAAGAGAAACGATTGCTGCAAATTTCTTTCGATTATTGTGGCAATAGTGTATGTATGCATGTCATAGATATCGAACATAAACAGATTATGACGAAAAGCACATTGAGAAATCGTATTCTTCTCGTCGAAATCTGTTGAATATCAACAGTGATCGAGATAACAAGAAAAAAAATGAGTCCAAGTAAATTATTAGGAGATATTTATATATGTATATAGATATAGATATGGAAAGATTTATAACCATATCGAACGTGTATGTGTGCGTGTTTGTAAATGTGCACATGCACGCACATGAACAAAATAGACATTGCCGTTCCTAGACTACTTTTAAATGTATATGCATGCAATGTTCAAGCTTCAATCAATCTATTCTATTCTACTAAATAGAAGAGTATCCCAAGAAAATAGATTAAGCGCATGCTATCTATCTTACTAGTACATGCTGAAGCGAGATAGTCAAATTTATGGGACTTTACCTCTGACCAATCACTTGTTCGCCATTCTACACAACTACGACGACATTCTCGTCGCGTAAGAGGTGTAGGCAATGGAGGTTCAGCTAATTCACATTCACTTGAATTTATTTCACGTATAGGCATCTGACGAGTGAAACAACTAAGACCAAAACCATATTGAAAACCACGACCACATTTGACAGAACACTACAACGAAATTGTTTTGGTACAGTAAAGATTACCGATGAGAAAAGATCATAGATTATTTACGCTATTCCAACGAGCAACACGCCATTCGATACACGCCGCTATTCGACACGCGCGACTCGATGGTGGTTGCAGTTGATCTTTTGTACAATTCCAAGGTGGCATAATGCGCGCATTCATGGTATCAATACAACGAACGGTTCGTGTTTGTTGACACGTTTGACGATCACACTTCAATAAAAAGAAAGGCCGAGTTTTTCTTTTTTTAGTGTCAATAATTTGTCATATGACAAACCTGTCCCCATTCGTTGGGTATCCATGTTGCTGCCGATGGCGAAAAATGGTTGGTGTAACTTGTACCTAATGGACAAGGTATCGCATGACATTGCATTGTTGCTGCAGGCCTATTGAGACCGTTGCATTTCTCTGGTGACACGACTTCCTCACGATGTTTGCACGTCACTGTGCGGTGTTGTGTACCTGAACCACATGTTACTGGGCACTAGAAAAGCGCAAAGGAATGGTCCGCCGTGTAGAAAATACAAGTTTTTACCGATGACCAGGGATCGGTTTGCCAAGTAGGACATGGATCTAAATTGCATGTTTCGTATTCGATTGGTTTAATGGGCAATTGAGCACAGTATTGATCATCATAAGATATTTTTGTTTGACTATCAATACAGTGTACTTGTCGTAAACGTCGCCCAATACCACAAGTTGCGCTACACTAAAAATATCAATACAGGACCATAGATTAGCGTTGTTCGAACATTTATTCGAGATTTACCTCTCCAAATTGTTTCACATCCCATATGTATGAAGATGCACTTTGTAGTGACGAGAGTGGTCGAATAACTGAACAGATCGTGCTATTATACGTATAACATGCCTGCAATTCTAGTGGTCTTGATGATTCATCACAATTCATATTCGATATGATATCATCGCCTTGTCGACAAACAACCTGTCGATACTGCATACCTGTCGAACACATTGGAGCAGAACACTAATAGAAAGATAGAATCAAAACCGTGAGCGATTTTCAGTTCTAAATCATCATGCAACATACTTCAGACCACATTCCAGATGTCCATTCTGGGCAGTATAAATCTATATGACACGTTTCAGTCGGTAACGGTTTATGATTGAGATTTGTGCAATGACTATTCTCGACTTCTTGTCCATTGTATGAACACCATACGTGTCGATGACGCACGGCAGAACCACATTTTCCTGAACATTTACTCCATGAACTTGTTTGCCATTGTGGACATTCGTTGATCACACAAGTTTGTCGTTCGTTCGGTTTTGTCTTGTCTCCTAGCATTGTTAAGCATTCAATATCTGGTATAAGAGATGATGGACGTGATGAATCATGGCAATAAACATTTCGCTGTTGAATGCCTGTGCCGCATGTTACTGAGCACTAAACAGAATAAAACACAGAACAGATTTCATTGCATCGATCGCCTTTCAATTTACGTACATCGCTCCATGGTCCACTTGACCAACGTAGTGTTGAACATAGATTACTATCGGGTGCATGACATGTTTGTTGCTCACTAGGCGTTGGTTGTGGACATTTCGAGTGATCCATTGGTCGACCATCTTGATGACATATTATGGCACGTCTTTGAACACCTTTTCCGCATGTAACTGAACACTAGAAAAAAGGTAAGGGCACGCGTTTTGATCGAACTATTTCACTATCGAAACATACGGGTGACCATTCGCTCGTTAACCATGCTGTACAGGTAACATTTGATGAGCACCATTCTTGTTCATTGGGTTTAAGTCTCGGATCGCAGTAGCCATCTTGGACAATTGTTCCATAATGAGTACAAAGAACCTGACGTCGACGAATACCTTGTTGTGATGAGCATGTTGCCGTACACTAAAGTTACAGACATACGACATTTAGATAAAATCAGTTGATTAAACAAACGTACTGGTTGCCAAGGCTGCGTTTCCCAATGAGCTGAGACGGGACATTCGTCAGAACAGGAAACTGTTTCATCGGGTTTTGGTTCATGCTGACATTCATGATCGTTGACTTGTTTACCATTTCGGACGCATGTAACAATTCGATGGCGTTGTTTCGCTATACAATCGCACTAAAACAATGAATCTAGAGAAATGAACAACAATAGTTGATACAAACATTTGACCACACGGTGTAATTCCATCGCGATTGATCACATGATGCTTCGGCACAACGTTCCGTGTTATAAATGAAATCCGATACGCAATAGTGAGGTGATGTAGATAAATTCGATGCATTGCGACAATCAGCTACACGTTTACGTACACAACCACCGTCATAATGACACTAGAATACTCATCGATTTTACGAATAACATGTACAAATACGTTAAACATACTTCGCCCCAGCTTCCATAAACCCAACCCGTTCCTGTACAATCACCAACACATGAGACGACGTCAGCAGGTTTCTCTCCTACATATCTTCGACAGACATTTTCATCAAATGATTCCATAGTTCGATCAAGAAGACTTGTTTTTGTACACTCATATATGACACGTTTATATCCGTCACTGCATCGTGTTGAACAAGCTTGTTGATAACGTGTATTCCAACTAGATATAATAGAATCCAATGAAAACGATTTCATTCTCATCGACTAGAAAATCCTACCTGAGAAGACAATCATTGTTACAACTTTCCTTTTCATATGTATACTGTATTTTATATGCTATACAATAGGATGAATCATATTCTTTTCCATGAATAATACATTTACGAACTTGTTTAAAGCCTTGACAAGGTCGATCGCAATAGTAATCCGAAGATTGATCACCATATTGTCGTGACACATCAGTTTCATCAAATGGCGAATAATANAGCATTGTTGTACACGATTAGGTTGTGATAAATGTCGACAAAAACGATCGGGAATTGTTCGATTGCGAAATATAGCAAAACATCGAACAGATCGATACTGTTCACCAACTCCACATGGTACATTACACTATTGAAAAAAAAGAAGCATGAATACACATTTTCTTTCGAAAGAGAGAGATATCTACCTGTGACCATGAACTGACTTCCCATCGACGACGACGACCACCACCACGCCGTCTTGTGACATTGTATGAGGTTGATAAACATGGTTGAAGATGACATGAACGACGTATTTGTGGTCGGATAACTCCGTTACACAATTGATCATGAACTATTTGTTCACTTGAATTTGCAGTGTAGACACAACGATAGATATTTTCTTCGAAACCACCATTACACGTGACCGAACACTAGAAATACTTTCATCCAGCGGAGCAGATGAAAAGAAGACGAACATACTCGAGTCCAGTATTCTGTTGAGATCCATTTATAACATGAAGCTTTCGTACAGATTTCCTCAGATATTGGTCTTGTTAAATTTCGTCGTTTTTGTAGACACATGTGATCGGGAACATGTTGTCCATTTAATTTTCGATTGCAAGTTACTTGTCGAAATCTTTTGCCTGTACCGCATTGTGCGTCGCACTGTTATACATATACATAAAACCGTAGGATTGTAGGGGAAAAACAGAAACGATTGCTGCAAATTTCTTTCGATTATTGTGACAATAGTGTATGTATGCATGTCATAGATATCGAACATAAACAGATTATGACGAAAAGCACATTGAGAAATCGTATTCTTCTCGTCGAAATCTGTTGAATATCAACAGTGATTGAGACAATAGGAAAACAATGAGTTCAAGTAAATTATTAGGAGATATGTATAGATTTATATAGATATAGATATAGATATGGAAAGATTTGTAACCATATCGAACGTGTATGTGTGCGTGTCCATACATGTGCACATGCACGCACATGAACAAAATAGACATTGCCGTTTCTAGACTACTTCTAAATGTATATACATGCAATGTTCAAGCTTCAATCAATCAATTCTATTCTACTAAATATAAGAGTATCCCAAGGAAATAGATTAAGCGCATGCTATCTATCTTACTAGCACATGCTGAAGCGAGATAGTTGAGTTTATAAGACTTTACCTCTGACCAATCACTTGTTCGCCATTCAACACAACTACGACGACATTCTCGTCGCGTAAGAGGTGTAGGCAATGGAGGTTCAGCTAATTCACATTCACTTGAATTTATTTCACGTATAGGCATCTGACGAGTGAAACAACTAAGACCAAAACCATATTGAAAACCACGACCACATTTGACAGAACACTATAATGAAATTTTTTTGATACAATGAAGATTATCGTTGAGAAAAGATCATAGATTATTTACGCTATTCCAACGAGCAACACGCCATTCCATACACGCCGCTACTCGACACGTGCGATTCGATGGTGGTTGTAGTTGATCTTTTGTACAATTCCAAGGTGGCATAATGCGCGCATTCATGGTATCAATACAACGAACGGTTCGTGTTTGTTGACACGTTTGACGATCACACTTAAATAGAGAAAAAAGACCAAGTTTTTCTTTCCTAGTGTCAATAATTTTTCATATAACAAACCTGTCCCCATTCGTTTGGTATCCATGTCGCTGCCGATGGCGAAAAATGATTATTGTAACTTGTACCTAACGGACAAGGTGTCGCATGACATTGCATTGTTGCTGCAGGCCTATTAAGACCATTACATTTCTCTGGTGATACGACTTCTTCACGGTGTTTGCACGTCACTCTGCGGTGTTGTACACCTGAACCACATGTTACTGGGCACTAGAAGAACGCAAAGGAATGGTCCATCGTGTAGGAAATACAAGTTTTTACCGATGACCAGGGATCGGCTTGCCAAGTAGGACATGGGTCTAAATTGCATGTTTCGTATTCGACTGGTTTAATGGGTAATTGAGCACAGTATTGATCATCATAAGATATTTTTGTTTGACTATCAATACAGTGTACTTGTCGTAAACGTCGACCAATACCACAAGTTGCACTACACTAAAAATATCAATACAGGACCAAAGGGTTAGCGTTGTTCAAACATTTATTCGAGATCTACCTCTCCAAATTGTTTCACATCCCATATGTATGACGATGCACTTTGTAGTGATGAGAGTGGTCGAATAACTGAACAGATCGTGCTGTTATACGTATAACATGCCTGCAATTCTAGTGGTCTTGACGCTTCATCACAATTCATGTTCGATATGATATCATCGCCCTGTCGACAAACAACCTGTCGATACTGCATACCTGTCGAACACATTGGAGCAGAACACTAATAGAAAAATAGAATCACAACCGTGAGCGATTTTCAGTTCCAAATAAATATGCAACATACTTCAGACCACATTCCAGATGTCCATTCTGGGCAGTATAAATCTATATGACACGTTTCAGTAGATAATGGTTTATGATTGAGATTTGCGCAATGACTATTCTCGACTTCTTGTCCATTGTATGAACACCATACGTGTCGATGACGCACAGCAGAACCACATGTTCCTGAACATTTACTCCATGAACTTGTTTGCCATTGTGGACATTCATTGATCACACAAGTTTGTCGTTCGTTCGGTTTTGTCTTGTCTCCTAGCACTGATAAGCATTCAATATCTGGTATAAGAGATGATGGACGTGATGAATCATGGCAATAAACATTTCGCTGTTGAATGCCTGTGCCGCATGTCACTGAGCACTAAATAAAATAAAACACAGAACAGATTTTATTGCATCGATCGCCTTTCAATTTACGTACATCGCTCCATGGTCCACTTGACCAACGTAGTGTTGAACATAGATTACTATCGGGTGCATGACATGTTTGTTGCTCACTAGGCGTTGGTTGTGGACATTTCGAGTGGTCCATTGGTCGACCATCTTGATGACATATTATGGCACGTCTTTGAACACCTTTTCCGCATGTAACTGAACACTAGAAAAAAAAAGTAAGGACACGTGTTTTGATCGAACTATTTCACTATCGAAACATACGGGTGACCATTCGCTCGTTAACCATGCTGTACAGGTAACATTTGATGAGCACCATTCTTGTTCATTGGGTTTCAGTCTCGGATCGCAGTAGCCATCTTGGACAATTGTTCCATAATGAGTACAAAGAATCTGACGCCGACGAATACCTTGTTGTGACGAGCATGTTGCCGTACACTAAGTTATAGACGCACGACATTTAGATAAAAACAGTTGATTAAGCAAACGTACCGGTTGCCAAGGCTGTGCTTGCCATTGAGCTGAGACGGGGCATTCATCAGAGCAGGAAACAGTTTCATCAGGTTTTGGTTCATGTTGACATTCGTGATCGTTGACTTGTTTACCATTCCGAACGCATGTAACAATTCGATGGCGTTGGTTCGCTACACAATCGCACTAAAACAATGGATGTAGAGAAATGAACAACAATAGTTGATACAAACATTTGACCACACGGTATAATTCCATCGTGATTGATCGCATGATGCTTCGGCACAACGTTCCGTATTATAAATGAAATCCGATACGCAATAATGAGGTGATGTAGATAAATTCGATGCATTGCGACAATCAGCTACACGTTTACGTACACAGCCGCCATCATAATGACACTAGAACACTCATCGATTTTCCTAATGACATGTACAAATACGTTAAACATACTTCGCCCCAGCTTCCATAAACCCAACCCGTTCCTGTACAATCACCAACACATGAGACGACGTCAGCAGGTTTCTCTCCTACATATCTTCGGCAAACATTTTCATCAAGTGATTCCATAGTTCGATCAAGAAGACTTGTTTTTGTACACTCGTATATGACACGTTTATATCCATCACTGCATCGGGTTGAACAAGCTTGTTGATAACGTGTATTCCAACTAGATATAATAGAATCCAATCAAAACGAGTTCATTCTCATCGACTGGAAAATCCTACCTGAGAAGACAATCATTGTTACAACTTTCCTTTTCATATGTATACTGTATTTTATATGCTATACAATAGGATGAATCATATTCTTTTCCATGAATAATACATTTCTGAACTTGTTTAAAGCCTTGACAAGGTCGATCGCAATAGTAATCCGAAGATTGATCACCATATTGTCGTGACACATCAGTTTCATCAAATGGCGAATAATACTCCCAAATAACCGATGTAGCCGGAGCACCCGCTTGATATATTGATATCACTTGAATTTCTAATGGAACTTTCAAACGACCCGTTATGATAACCGTTTCATTTCCGGAATCTGATCCTGTATAAGAAAGTGTCGCAGTTCCAATACGAATTTTAACATTGTATAATTGAAGACTATGTATTCCATTCAAAACATACGTTCCATTGACATGTTTTACCGCTAAATACAAGTTGAAATATAGTTTAAATTAATAAAAGAAGATAATCTTCTACCTAAATAGTAACGATCATTTCCCGACGATATTTGCACAACATGAACACGTGTTGTATTGATAGGAATATCCACGATATTGGTAATTCCTAGAAGAAGTCAAGCATGAACGATACTTTCTATTCGAAGTCTATGTTAAATACCAAAGTCTGACACTCGTTTTTGTCCACTCGATAATTTACAAGTACGATTTTGCCCATTACAAACTCCGCAAACATCTTCTGTTGCGTTTGATCCATATTTCTGATCACAACCCATCGGCATACAGACACCGCTGATGCAAATATCTCTTGTTTCTTCTTCTCGTCCACAGGGAGTGCCATCCTCCACACGATCGCCAAGGACAAATGATCGTTCGAGACGATCGTCCGATACTTTACAGATTAATTTGCATCTTTCACTAGCCAAGACTAAGAATGATAAAAATGAATTTTTCTTTAAACTGAAAGATTAATTCTTTCGATTAAATTTACCATTATATTTCGGTTCAAATCTTGTACCAAAAGGCAATGAAGGATCAATGGTGCGATTGTTAAAGACTGAACATTGACGTAAACGAAACATATCCACAGGATCTTTACAAGGCTAGATGGCAACACAAACGTTTTGTTCTGAAGTTCATTCATCAACAATCACTTACTGGATTATCTTCACATGACCGTATTCGGGTTGATGTACCCGAACAATACTTTCCGCCATTCTCTGGTCTACAATATCGAAATGAATTTTCAAACTAAATCCCTAACAAGCATCAACTGACTTTGGACTATCACAATAACGTTGCGATTTTTGTACAGCGCTGCCACATGTACGGGTACAGGGTGACCACGGCGACCAGTCTCCCCAATTGCCATCGATTGATTGAAGCTCACGTGTGCTTCGGCAATCACCACGAAAACATCTCTACAAAATAAACGTGCGACGCTTTCAATCAAAGTCCTTGATATGTCATAATATGTCTTTTTTCTGCGTAGTTCTCGTCCTTGTCAAGTAAAAAAGTATATACGTGCATGCTACTATATGCAGACAGATAAAAAAACATCGACGTGTATATGTTATTTGTTCTTTTCAGTGGTCGATGAAACGATACATTCGAACGAACGTTGCTTTTCTCATCGATTCGCGATTCGAACATATTCATGATGATTGCTAAGGTACGTGATTTCGATTTCTACTTACTTTGATTTCTGTATATGAGACTGAACATTGCGTGCCATCAGACCAATGGGCATGATTTGTTATACACGATGACAAATTTGAGAGTCTCTCTCGGCAGTATAAACGATGACATTTCGGCTAGAAAGTTAAAGGGAAATTTGTTTTTCTTTTATAAGGTCGTTTTTCTAGTAGATAGTTACCCCATGACTTAAATCACGACAGTATTCAAAAGTCACACCGAATGCTCGCCGGCATTGAGCATCAAGATCACTGAAACGACCGGGTAATTGACGTGCTGCTTGCTCAGCATTCAAATCTTTCCATGTTGCAGATTTGTAATCAGGTACGTTGTTCAAACATTGATATCGATCCGACCTTAAGGAAAATAATAGAATAATAGTGAATTTGCACTTAGTTTAGCAGTAAACAGAAAAATAGATTTCGACCTTGTTTTGTCATTCCTTTTCTGGATATGATATTTATTTGCGACTGCTGAAAATCATTAGTAGAACAATAATAGTCTGAAATTTTCTTCATATTAATGAAGCATTCTACGCTTAGTTATGTAAGATTATTCGTCTGGAATTCTTCAATTCAAATATTGCTACGAAATGAGACTGTGTGAAATAAGGACGATTAAACAAAAATACTTTGTACGTAGTGAATTAATTGCTTCAAATGTTAGAGAATATATCGAAAAACAAGGTCGTATATACTTTCTGATAACCGTGTCGAAACAAGAAGGTCAACATCGTTCTGTGATTAAATTAATCATTTTTTATTGATCAGATAAGTGTGACCTTCTTCGATCCTACAATCCGCAGTCACGCTCGAACATAATTCACTCAACATATCCCACTTAATGTTTTACGTATACTTGATCACCTGATTGATGTCACTCTCTTGATACTCGATCAGTCATAGTTATATCAGTTTGACACAGATTAGTACTTGATGAAATCTTATCTGTTTGAATATAGGTTTCGATACATACTCGAGATATTGAGTGAAATAGTGTCGACTGCAATTCGACCATTTGTAGTGATTGTGATTGAATGTGAGTGATGTTGCCATGATATTCTGTTCTTTTGTGTGATCTAAGCATGCTTTGTCATTATCATGTCGAATACCGAATCTATGTATTAGAAAAGAAGAATTCTTTTGTAAACTCTGAGAACAGTTTGTCTTACAAGTGAGCAATTTCATGAGCAATTGTAAATGCAGTAGCAAATCCATTATCACGTACAACAGCACATTTCGATGTTTTATTACACAATGTACCTAATTCAGTTAATCCTAATGTGTCACATTTACTATCAGTTACATTTTTGGCTCGTTTATTGCATAAAGGCGTTCTAAATATTCATAGAAAAGTGAATTTCCCATAATTCGACAACACGCTCAAATTTACCTTGTGAGAAGAACAGCGGTATCGTACGTATCCGCATCATTGTAATCTTTCTGCCATTTGCAAAATGTACCTAAGATGTCCGCGGCATCATCACTCGATGTTATATATCTCTAGAATAGCGAAAAATGAAATCCTCTCTTTTCCTTCTCTTCCCAATCGATCTTACAGTAAATGCGGCATCCAGATCGACTAATTTGACGAGCCATATCTTAATATTATTTCCGATACTTGCGTCCGAATACAAGTATGAAACCTAGAAAGTGAAAAGCAAGATATTCGATTGAAATTGTTCACAAAAGACTTACGTAGCTAAAGAGAGTGAGAATGTAAGATTTGATATCAACATCTGAATGGAATTGTTTGATTGAGTCATCGTAAGCCACGAGTACTTCCACATGTTTGGCAGTAGGATCCAGTTCAGTTTGGCGTTTAGCTCGACGTTTGAAATGATTTCTTTTGTAAGAAGAATGTGTCAAATCATCTTCGATAGAAGCAGGGAGTTGAGGAGAAGAGTTTTGCAATCGTTGCTTGTGGCTCCGTTCATAATGAGGATAAGATTTGTCTTTTTCGAAATAAGGAACACCTAAAAGATTTCAATGAAGACAAGAAAACACATATCAAATAAAAAAGACTTACCGTCAACAGGGCATCGTACTGTTTGCGCACCATCCGTGATTGACTCTATGGAATCTTTATGTGTGTAAAACAGATGTTCAAAATTCCATTTCATTTCATTCTCCTGACGCTTAGGTTCAATGAAATATTCTACGTCATTGTAAATAAATGTACCTAACTAAAAAAAAACAACACACGAACATTATCGAAAAAGTTTGAATAATTAACTTTTTTTTTATCGCTGAAACCTATCGAAGTTCGCTCACGAAATTTACAAAGGTCTCTTCACAAATAGATTATCCTACGGCTTCGTACAAACGTGTTACATTTTCTTTTATAGACAACCCCTTCTCTTCTAATAATTCAATTGACGTCTTCGCATGACTACAAGGTTCATTATTAAATTAAGGACAAAGCAAATGACATCCATAGATTGTCTATCCACCCTTGTCAGTTAACACTGATAGCAGTCTGGTTTTCTTTGACAACATAGTCTTACATATGTTTTGTTTCTCTAATCAAATGATACATACCAAACCGTGACATAAACTGATCGACACGGTTGACAAAGGATTTTGATTAATATGACCTTTATAGAAACAATGTTCAATATCTCTTGTTAACCATGTTCGATTTTCACTGTAATGTTGAGTAACAAACGATGGTGCGAGAAATGCTTCGTCTTCGGTTAAACTTAAATCAAAGGTTTGATTAAAACCATAGATACGATAGTACAAAGTTGCATTTAACTGCTCATGGAACGAGTTTTGAGCACGTTTTTGACGATTTTGTTGTTTATTTCTGAGACGAGCTTTCCAATCAGGTAGAAATGAGATTGATCTTGAAGATCGTATCGATTGGGGAATGACAATTTCATAGTTAAATTGTTCTTGTTCGACCGTGTCTAAAAAGAAATTAGTTCTTAGATCAATCGTTCGTCATTGAAAACGATTTAACATGTTCTGCTTTTTCGAATATATTCCCTAGATTTTCTATCTTTTACATGATTTCTATCTTAATAGGACATTTAATATTATACATTAAGACTGGAAATCGATCATCAATGCTCATACAAATTGTTTAGACCTATACACATATTTTATTTCAATGTGTTAACAAATGTTGGATATTAGTATTTCAGATGAATAGACATATACATATAGTCGCCATAATGATCATTAATCATGTTTAACCTTGTTCTTCTCCTTCTCCTTTTCCAATACAAACATCCTCTATCTATAAACGTTCTCATCGAACGTTCTTTCTCCTTCTATGTCGTAGTTCGATGTAATACGTCTTCGATGTTTTCTTTTATTTCGCCTGATTGCTTTTGCTTGCATATACGAAACCCGTTAAATCGCTTTTTTTTATCATTAATATATCTGATGAGAAAAAAACGACTGACTTTCTATTGATATACAAAGATGTGTATTTACTAATAGATATTTGCAGACAGTTAAAGATGTCAATGAAACAAAAAACCGATTTCTTTATATCTGAAACGCAAATATGTACATATACGTCTGTATGCATAAGGAGATAGAGGTGAGGGTAGGTACAATGTCCTTCGACATTTTATATGTATCTTCGTCGCTCCAAAGGATTAGGGGACGTGAAAGACGATCTTTTCTCTCGATTGATTTTTTTCGAGTAACTGTCTATTTTCTTAGTAATATCATCGTTAACGATGTCTTAACCATCTTGTACATATTGCTAATAATTATTTATTTGTATTCTATGCGGACATTTGGCGAGAGTGTCGTCGATTTCATGACTGAGGTTTATTCGAAAAGATCATTCGGCTGTTATCTTTCAAAGCAACAAATATTCTATTTCGTCAAAAATAAGAACGAGAAAAAACCCTTTGTGAAGTGTCGGTGAAGAGATCAAATACTTTGCGCTATGTGATACTCAAAGGGCACGCTTGTCGCTTTCGACTCGAATCAAACTTGACTAACAATCTTTTTTCCCACATTTTTTTTGATATACAACATGATCATGTCTCTGTCTGTCAACGTCTACATATGTTATCTCTGGTACAGAAATAGAAGAGGTTTTTAATGAAGGTTGCTGTCAAGTGTGATGCTTTTTTTTTCGAAGACAGATGCAGCATAGATTTATTTGACCTTTGTGTTAAAATGAAGTAAGAGAAAGAAGAGAAAAAGATACGGTTTTGCCACTCGAAACTATTTATTTCGAGGTATAGTACAAGCTTAAAATATCATCTCATATGACCAGCAAATGCGTATATTGAAAAAAAAGACATTTCTTTGATGTTGACGTCGGTGAAATTGTACATTTGTTGAGTAAGACATGAGCAATGAGAAACAATTTCTATAGAATAAGCAACAAGAAGACACACGCTGGTATCACGGAAGGAAAATTAGCAGGAGTTCAAGAAGATGATCGAAGCACTTGACGCATTAGTCTGCAGAGATGGAATCAATTTTGATCAACTCTGATTTGAACAAGCACACGAAGCAATAGAAACACAGAGATAAATACACACACACACACCCGTACACACGTTTGTAAACGTCTATCCACTTCTCTTATCAAGTGATTGTGCCTGCATAGATTACATAATGCAAACCAAATAACATTTCTATAATTGATTTTCTCTCATTAATCGAGACTGTGAATGAGATTTTATTAATATGAATCGTCTTTCACACATAATAACAGTCAACAACATTGATGGCAAGGTTTTCTTTTTCTTGTCACTCTCAACAATAAGGGTTTTAACGTCTCTACGCGGCAGTAGCCTTCATGCTATCACTCATTTAGTCAATAAAAGAAAGTGTGTGTGTGTGTGTGTATGTATGCAAGCATACCAAGAAAACATTGTCTTATGAGATAACAGATGAGTAAACTAAATGTCGAGACATTCGACTGCTTCCGAACTGTATGCGTGCATATTGAAAGTAAAATCGTTGTCTTGAAAACATGTTTTCATTATCTATGATGGACCGTTGACGATTATTATTAACTACGAAGAAATCAATCAAAATCGATCGAAAGCATTTTCTCTCTCGGGAGAATGAAACTTCTTCGAAAATATTATGTGAATGTATCTTATCAAGGTGACATAATCTTGATGAAGATTAAATGATAGAAGAAGAAGAAGAAAGAAGATGCCTATGTGTGCATGTATATATGTATGTCCGTATGTGCTTAGTTTTCTCCTCTTTCCTGCTGTACGATAGCGGGTTTTTGACACGTTAGACGATTGTGGCTTATACGTCAATCAACCGCACATAGCAGTTGTGCAGATCGATCGATTGATCGATATACATTGAATATACAGATAAACAGAAAACTTGGGATCAATTTCTCTTTGGATCTCATTATCATGCGTACAATTTTATGCAAGAGAAATCAACAACAAAAATACCTGACGTGTAACCGAAAACAAGAATTTGTAATGCGAATTCTCTATGCGTGTGCGTGTGTGTATATGTTTTTTTCTATTCTTCTACCGTCTAATAGTATTGTTGCGC
The DNA here is from genome assembly GCA_905250025.1 of Adineta ricciae. Classification (NCBI taxonomy): domain Eukaryota; kingdom Metazoa; phylum Rotifera; class Eurotatoria; order Adinetida; family Adinetidae; genus Adineta; species Adineta ricciae. Next base: position 97,478 of record CAJNOJ010000120.1, read on the forward strand.
GCGAATGAGTGTCATTAACCACCATTTAGCCGACGTTGTTTTCCTACATGAGAACAACATCACGGCGACGTAACGTCTCTCACCAGTGTAAAAAAACAGAAGCAAATAAGGCACAGAGACACAATGATGTCGTATCATTACCTAACTCCCTAGATTCCTCCAAGGTTGCCTGCCGTGTTAATTCGTGTATATTTATATACACGCTTATATTTATATATGTATATATGTATATGTACATTAATACACGTATCTATAACTATATATCAAATTTAATCGCGAATCGGCAATAACGGGACATCAAGAAAAACGAAATACGGAGGAAAGCAACACTCAGTAATTACTGAGCTGATATAGATTAGAGATTGAATTACATCATCATATCACTTTAAATTATACCGCTATTGAAATCGAACGCAGTGTACGTCTACGTTTACTCATAGTTTGGGAAATCAATAGAAACTATTCATGACAATTTTGCCACACATTTATCGAAATAATTAAATTTGCTCAGAAAAACATCGCTCACTTGTTGTGATGATTGAACTGGTTTGGGTGGTGATCAAGTTTGACAAGGATGGTGGTAATGAGCAGAGGAGCGTAGTAACGATTGCAGTAAAAACCATGTATATGTCGAAATGCATCTCGAGCGCACCGGCTCAGTTTGAATACCACAGGCGTTCTGATGTGTCGTCGTAGCGACCGTGACGAGCAAAACGGAACGTCAACAGAATACAATATGAGTGTCGTGGCGATTTCGACAGACCGTTGACATCCATTAGAGACTCTGGAAACACATCGGTGCTTCTAAATCGAAGAAGATAGGACACTACGACGTCGCACTGTGAGAGTGAGAGAGAGAGGGAGAGAGAAGAAAAAAAGAAAACAACCACAAGAGGGCGACCACAAGAGCCGAGGAGAAGGGAGAGACACATAGAGAAGGAGAGACAGAGCAAAACAGCCGATGTAGCGGAAACACGACAGCGTAAAAAAAGGCGAAGAACGAATAAAGGAAAGGCAGAGACAGTGAGAGAAAAAAATAACCTCTTCTTTTTTTAATGTACAGATACTAAAACACATTTTTGGTTCTTTTCTCTATTTTTTTATCGCTCTTTTTTTCTTTCTTCTAGTGCATTTCGGGTTTTTTTTTCACACTTATTTCTCTGCCTCGGTTTTGCCTATTCGCTGTCTGTAGCCACATAACCAACATAAAACAAGCTGCATGCCGACGTCGGAAAGGCAGCGTAACACAGATGTGAAAATCTGACAAGAAAACGAAAGGGTTTAAAATGAAACAAAAAAAAAGCAGAAAAAAGAAAATAACAACGGACTTATAATACATATATTGACATAGACACATTCAATGATAATGTCCTTACTGTGATTGTTATTACTTTAATTTTTTTCGAACCTATTCAGATTTGTTCGTTCTCATTGTACGCGTGGTTTTTCGCATCACCCATCCTTTATTCAAGCGTCACTTCACCTTTCTAAGCGTACACTTAAAAGATTTATGATAAACAGCTGGCTTCGTTTTTTTCTGATGCACAATTATATTTCCAATTTATTACATTTAGCAAAAGTCGTATAACCTCCAGTTTATGAATGAGAATCCAGGGTATGATGATTATTATTATTGTTATTATTATCAAGTCTTTGGGTGCACAAGAAAAAATATGTATATAAGTATTGACATGGACATTCGACTGACAAATCTTCTATATATATGTAGATATACATGACATAAAAAGAGGAGAAAGAAATGGAACAATATCCTTATGGCGAGAAATGAGAGATGTTCCAATCGTTGTTACTTTAGTACGAATGATTTTGTTGGATAAAAAGCAAACGTTCCTTCTTCTTTTTCTACATATCTCGATGACAGCAGACTGTTGTGTAGCATAGTTCGGCCAAGACTGTCAGATGTTTTCTATTAAGATTGACTTCTTCGCATGTACGCTTGTTGGAGGCGACTAACTACAAGGACAAAAGCGGTTGGGAAAGAAAAACTCTCGCCCTCTCTGATGGCCAGAAAGCAAATCGAGCAGAAGAAAAATAAGAAAGAGAAATCTGCCAGTATAACTGATGAAGATCGATAAAGAACTACGGAATTCATAGATTAGTATCCGAAGAAGAAGAAGAAGAGAGAGAAAAAACTTCGTTATATCATAATCAAGAAAAATGAACCATATAAGATATTCATCGTATATATATATGATGAAGATTATTTATTTATAAAAGCAAAATGTCATTTTCCTTTCTTTTTGGCTTTTCCGCCTTTCTTGGCTTTCTTCTTCGGTAATTCAACCGGTGTATTCAACATCTTTTGTAAATCTAAAAATAGAAAGAAACAACAATAGTAGCAAAGAATCTCAGAAGATTCTTCTCCTCTTACCGTCAATAATAAAATATCCATCGGCACAACTCAGTTGTGAGAGAAGCAAATCGATATCATCTTCAGGCCAATCACAATTTTTAAGTAAATATGTAAAATTATCCACCATTAACTTCGATTTGTTCTCGGGATCGAGAATATCGAATGCTTCTTGTAATTGTTGCTTGTCATCATCGGTCGTCACGTAAAATTCATGAACAATCGTTAGAAAATCCGCAAAGGATAAACGATCGTCAGCTTTTTCATCTATTTAACAACGAACTCATAAGACAAACATTTTTCAATAAAAAAAAAGAACGTAAAAACTTTTTAAGTGCACCGCTCGAACAAAGAAATGAATAAAATTAATGTTGATTTCTGACTTGAGTATGTTATGTCTACTAACCTGGATCGACCTCTTGTTGATGAGTTTCTTTTAAAGATTTCGCCTTTTCAATCATGTCTTTTACTGTATCTTCACTTGGATTTTGACCAGAATGTCGAAATGCATCGCCGATGCTCTCAATTCGAATGTAGTCATTCTTTTTGGCAATCTTCTTGAAACCGAATTTGAGTACTAAAACAAAAGATTGATTAATATTCTAATGTGCTAATCGTTTATCGAAACATCTGTCTATATTTGCATTTATGATTAACATAGTATCTTTTATGCCTTAAGATAAAGTTAATTTTAACGCGAGGGCTGCAGCTGGTCGGGTTCAGATGTGCTTAGTCTTGATAGGGTTTTTTCTTCGGATGATGGGTCGGAAGATATGAAAATAAGAATCTTCTATGAAGCAACACTTACATTCTCGAGATGTTTCATCTAATATTTCTTCATAACTAACTGTTGTTTGACCGTACTCATTTCCTGGTCCCTAAAGAAATTAAAAAAAAGGACGAAGTTGAGGAAATTTCATTTTGGTTATCCTTGATCATGTTATTACAAGAAAGTCAATCGTATTATTTAACGGCGCGGTCAAGGTTTGTTCCATTGACATAGACCCATACTGTCGTCCGATATCATTTCGTTCATCGGAGTCCATTGTCAATATTTTGCCCTAATTGTGCAATTGTGTTTCTTTTTGATAATGTTACACTAATGGCAATTCTGTAACTCGAATGTTGCCAAGGTGAGTTGCCGTTGTTATTGAGAAAAGAAAGAACGAACGAATCATATCTTCACTCAGCTTTTTTTTCTCTTCTCGATCGTTCCTGTTGACTGTTGTTGTTGTTGTTGTGATGGTGGTTGTTTTTATCGCCGTCGACTTTTCTTCTTTATTTTACCGTTAAAAACAGAAAAAAAAACAATTTTTAATTTGTGAGGATCAATGGACACGTATTCAGTTTTGATTTCTTTTTAAGAAACATGGAATTACCATCAACACCCCGGATCGCTTATCCTCTTATTTATTCAATTTTATTTTCATCATCCATTAGTTTACACTTTCTTCTACTTCCATGGGTGTCGTCATCTTTATTACGTCTTTGTATTATTGATTTCTATGCCACATGTGTTCTGTTTCTTATCGGAAATTTTCTTTATTCATCAAATAATGTTTATGATATTCATTGGCCGTTGATTCCATTGGTATCTTCCATTTATTTTTATTTTTACTCGAATTCAAGTGAATTACCATGGAAAAAGTTTCTTCTGTTAACTCTCCTCATACTTTTATGGTCAAGTCATTTGATATGGCAAACAATAACATCATCATCGGATATCAAACATGAAGATTGGCGCTATCATATGATGCGTGGACAATTTGGAAACAATTTCCTTGTCTTTGCCTTCTTTGTTCTGCACATAATACCAATGATAGAAGTTCTGATCGGCTCCTCATCAATCTATTACATCTTTAGTGATACGAATTCTCATGAACAGTTTACCATAGGTAGTAGTCTTTCGTTCGGTGTTATAGCGGTCGGTGTTCTACTGGAAAACGTTGCTGATAGACAATTAGCAAGATTTCGATGTCAAAGAAAACAGTCACGCGAATACAGATTTGCTGTATTGTCAAGTGGCTTGTGGAAGTATAGTCGTCATCCAAATTATCTTGGTGAAATTTTGTTTTGGTGTGGATTATTCTGTTTAGGTCGAGCTTCTCACGCTCCATGGTGGTGTGCAATCGGACCATTGCTGATCACATTAATGATGATTTTTGGATCAATTCCAATAAGTGAAGAACGATTATATCGCAAATATCCGGAATATAAGTTCGTTCAACGACGGATATCCATACTGATTCCAACATTTGGTTTATTTCGATAAACTTTAGGCTTTTTTTTTCTGTTTGTATTTGTTCGATTTTCCGTAAGGTTTGTTCAGATATGGTTCGAAATTGGGCGGGTTTTTTGTTGCCTTATATTTTACGCAACTCGTACGTACACTTGTAAAAATATAGGAATTTTAATTATAAAAAGAAAGCAAACAAGCATATTTCTCAAAGCTCAACACTTTTATCGTTCTGAGGACTGTAAATCTGTGCTAATGTTGCAAATTTCGGTCCTAACGAAGATAAATATCGATAGTCGATTTCATCCGGTACTGACGAAGATGCGATTGAACTCAAATCTCCCGCTATTGATCCGACGCCTTCGTCATGAAAACGTAATCGAGTATCGTAGACATATCCAACCGTTTGCTCATCTAATTTTTCTTCAATATAAGTGCCGAGTGAAGGTCGAGCAGTAAATATTCGATCGTTATTATCTAAACAAACATGGAAATGTTTTTTACACTGCCATATTTATTTTGATTATTCGTACTTAGCCGATCGCGATTTACCATAATACTACCATCTGTCAAAGCATAAATCGGTTTTTTTAAGACATGAAGGTTATAAGTTGAGTGATCCTCCTCACCAGCCATTTCTCTACATAAACAAAAGACAAATAAGTCGATCGAAAGTATTCCTGTTAAAACTTACTTATAATCGATGATGTTCTCTCGTGTATCGTCAACATAAATTCCATTCACTGTTCTAGAAATTTCTTTTTTTCTTATGAATGATAACAAAACTAAGATGATCACTGTCGCTAATAATAATAGAACAAGTGCTATTATTAACCAGGTATACCAAGGAATGATGACACTACGTTGGTCAGAAATTCTCGGTTCTTGACATTCGCCGGCATATGAATAAGCTGCGTGAACATAATTTGACATATTCAGATAATATCCGTTGGATAAAATATTACGTATGCAACCACGAAAACCGCTGGTTACAATTGAGGTTTGATTGAAAGAAGATACTGGTAGATGATCTGGTAAACTACCAAGATGTAAATACTGGACCGTAGAAGGATCCATCCAATTGAAGTTTTCAGGTAATGAATAATTGTGTTGGCAATCATTTATCGAAAAGAAAATATTTTCTCGGAGAATCTGAAGAAGAGAATGTCTTACAACGAGAAGAACATCAAATTTTACTCACTTGACATTCCACATGATACCATACCGATGCATTCAAAGTAATATCGTTAATATTACGCACAACATTTGGAAAATGGAACCTTAATACTGCATTAGATACATCAATTGCCATCCAAAATGGCCCATTTGTTTTAGTAGTGTTTGGTGCATACAAGAAAATTAAACAGTTTTCTATGGGAGTTTGTAAAAGGAAATCGAATGAAAGACGTGCCGAACGGAAATTCGAAAATATCCATTTGTCATAGATTGCGTATCCTTGCCCATTTTGATCAAAAGTTCGGCCAAGTACTTCTCCACAAGGTCCCACTGGACCATGCGGTGATGACTGCGACAACAGCGAGCCATCTAAACTATCAAATGTGGTTATTTTACAACGCTCTGCCGTCATCAATTCCTGTGGATCGTAAAATTTATTCACACAGTCTGCTGAATCAAGAATGTTGACACCTAAGAAAGATGTTTGATTCGTATCGATAACTTCGGGTTTCACTCCAATAGTTCGTGATGGTCGACAAATTGTACCGGAAAGGCAATTGTAATTATGACACGGATTTGGACCACTTGCATTCGCTATAAAACCGTAAGATTGAAATCTTGACAGATCTCCACCAAGTGTTTGTTCAACATTGACTCGATCTCGTCCGCGTACGTAAAATACTACATCGGTTAATGTTTTAGCTTGCTGTTCTTCGACGGTTTGGGGTTTATCGTATTGATTTCGATATTGAAAAACTGAACGAATAGCAAAAATTTGTATAAAATATCGATTAACATTTAGTATTTGAGCGAGTGCAGTAATAAGTTGACCATTGACAGACGGAATAATCAAGTCATGGGGATATTTACCTTGAATACGAATCGTTGATGCTTCGCGAACCTTTTCGCTTTTCACACTTGCAACATTAATTGTTAGAGTGACCGGAACTGATTGATCTACGATAGCTTCAACTGTTGAAATGCCCGGTTCCAAAGCTTTTGACAAAGTTCGCAAAGAGCAGTTGAAAAACATGAACTTCTGTTGATCGTTTCTGTCCTTGAGTGAGCAGCTTGGATTGGGTTTATTCGAATTATCGAAATGAATCGAACCGAGGTCAGTGTTAAGAATAGAATTTCGATATCCTTCAACATAGATAATCTCAATTGTTTTACTATTCAGAGTAGAACCCATCGTTTGACAGCCTCGAACGTTGATTGTTATTGTTGTTTTCTCGAAATGATTTTGAGCATCGCTGGCGTTGAAAGTGACATTAAATCTTTTTGTCATCGCACAACTCAAAAGGCCATTGTATATTAGATTGAAAAAAGACATGTTATGTGTAACCAATTTTACATTAGCATCAGTTGATTCAACAATTACCACATTAAAAGGAGCTGTGTGATTCAGATTTTCATCATCATAATCTTTGAATTCGATAGAAGTTGAAGGATTAGTGCCTTCCTCGATGTACCATGGACCACCCTAAATTGAAAAACAGGAGATCTATACGCAAACTCTCAAAAAAAAACATGTTTACTATTGGTATAGGACCATTGTTATTGATATCATGTACTCTAAGAGTTACTGGAATAAAACTGGATACACCTGTTCCATTTCCGTCTGTTGCACGAATAGCAAATTTATAAACAGAGTTACCAAAAGGCAAATCACGTGAGAGTCCACTTGAGTTTATACTAATAATAGCTTCGTTGCCAAATGTGTCAACAAAAATATTTCGAAGATTCAATTGATGATTTTGATCATAGATTTCATAACGAAGCTGAGTTGGTGGTATGTCTGGATCAATAGCGATGATCTAAATAAAACATGCACATATTACATACGGTGTAAACATCTCACATTTTACCGGAGCTCCGGAAAGCAGGGAATATGGCTTAAGTTCTGTTACATTGTATTCGTAACTGTCGAAGCCAGGCATTAGTTTGAAATACGGTGCATTCGTATTTTCCGGTAATATCGTAATTTGTACATCAACTTCGACCATATTGCTAGAATCAAATGCGAATAATTTCAGTGAATACTGAGGTATAGATTTGTAATCTAGTTGTCCAACAACTGTAAGTTCTGCAGTTGCTTCATAACGTGTTGACTTGTCATCATTTGAATTATCTGATGAAAGGCTAAATTTAAAAGCATTATTAATATTTCCACTTAATATTCCCACATTCAGCCTCGTATCGATGTTGTCATCAGTAATATTTAGAGTAAGGATAGGCACATTCCTCGATGTCGTTCCACTTATTGATATGTTATTTTTTGTTTCGATATTCTGAAAGACTAAAGCGATAGATGAAATGTTGTTTTTCATTTTTATCTTGGAAATATATCAATCTTTACCCGGATGTTGTTGATTAGCACTAATAACTTGAATATCAATTTGAAAATCTTCGGATGCATCATTTTGCGTGTTCCATAATGGTTTGGAATTCGCAGCTGTCACAAACAATCGATAGGATGATTTATTATTACTGTCTGATCCGAATACAGCATTTGTCCATATTGTGCCATCGGGTTCAACGCTAAAAAGTGAAGTTACTTCTGCGGAATTTAGATGATCACTTGAATAGTATCGAATTGCATTGTTTTCTGGTAGCACATCGAGATCATATGCTTGAATTTTGCCGATAGTACGATTCCCTTGTTGGTTTTCAAGCACACTCAACGTAATTGAACGAATATCAAATGTTGGGATTTGATCATTCTCATCGCGTAGATCGATTTGAACTACTCCAATCAATGGTGGATTGGTAAGCACGCGTGTATAAAGCAAATAACTATCTTGAATTTCTGCATGAAGACCTCTAAAAAGATTTATACATTCGTTTGTTTCTCAACGTGATAAAGGATATGGATAAAATCGTTGTATAGTTACCGAAGAACTACAATACCACTTGTATATTTTAATTCATTCCTTGTCACTTGTTTGTCACGAAATGGTAAATGCGCATTGCTGGCAAATGGACTTGAAACTGCCATAATGGATGGCATCGATGGTCGTAAACTAAAACTAATTGTTCCATTGAATGTTTCATCTTGTACTATACGATCAGTGGAAGTTTCATAAAATTTCTCTGATATGACGATATGTAAGTTTTCATACGATGGGTCTAGCCATCGGATTGACTGTTCTTCAGCCTTATTTTGAAAATGAATTGTTACTGTAGCATCGTTTTCACTCAAACGTTCTGGTTCACCGCGATCTTTAGCGTACACTTGGAATTTTACTGGAAACAAACTTGCATTTAAACTTTGAATTCCATTTATGCCGGTACGCAGAACGATATATCCTGTCGTCTGATTGATTGCGAAATATGGTACATTCAATGTTCTAATGTAATATTTGATCATTCCATTTACACCAGAATCAGCATCGAATGCAATGATACGAAATGGAAGAATGTTATTTTGAATACTAGTCGACTGAAAAATCGTAAAATTCCAGTCAGCCATTATGAACTCTGAATACAAAATATCTCTCTTGATAGATCATTGAAACCACTGAAAAATATACTAACTAGGTCTATTATCATTAACATCCACAAGATTAATACGTAAAGTGCATGCTGTTTGACGGCTTGGCGTGCCACGATCAGTAGCCAATATGGATAGAAACCAAACACGAGGAGTGCCTGTAAATGATGATATCACGGTACGTATTGAAGTCATGTAAGATGCGTACCTGGCTCGTCGTAATCAAGTGTTATATTAGTTTTTATCCATGCTTCGCGAATCATACCACTTTGGTTTTCCTGCTCAATATGAAACGAAGGATATGCAGTATTTCTCACACCGCTCACTACAACGGAATGATTTCTTGTCAATGTAGTGCTTAATTTTCCTATTTACCTGAAGTTCTTGATTGTTCAGGTGGAAACATAATGTCAACTTCACCGTTTGTTCCTCGATCCATGTCTATGACGCGCAACTTCGTAACATTTCCTCCAATTAGTACGTCCTCTCTCAACAAGATATTCCCACCGCATATCGAACCGGAAAAACTGGGTGAGTGTCTATTAACTGTTGTTATACTGATAGTAAATGTGTCGTGTTCCTCATTTGATGAATCTGAAATCGAGATGTTCACCGTAATACTAGTTTCTGTCGGCGAAATTTCAATTGATCGATCAAGTCGTAAGACACCTGTATTTGAATCGATGGAAAACAATACATTCCGGGATATTGAATACGTTATCGTATCATTATCATCATCGACAGCATAAACGGTTGCAAATTTTGTGCCAGGTAATGCTGTTTCACTTATATAGAATACTTTTACATCGTCGATAAACCTAGGAGTGTTGATATTAGCATTTTTCAGATCGATCTGAACAAGAGCAGTGGAAATGGCTGGTGGGCGATTATCATAGTACTGTTTTGCAATCAATTCAAATACATATCGATGGAAAGGACGAAAATAATTCAGTGTACTAAATAAGATACTTTGTAGTGGAAACAATCTAGAATGACTCCTTTAATACTTACATATTGTTTACTGAAAGACTGTAGTCGCTATTATCATTGTTATTCGACAGTGGTGTTACAGCAAAATTGGAATCATTTGTAGTAACGTTAATTTCATTAGCTCCGCTTCTGAGAATACGATTAGTGAAATTTGTGAAGATATAACTAGGTCGATCATTTTCATTTCGTTTTCGAACAGTAAAATTAAATAGAATCGCATTTTGTTCTTTTACAGATTGTTTAGAATTTATATAATAAACGGGTTGATCGAAAACTGGCCCAGCAAAATTGACATTGTACTGAAATTCCCATAACAACACAATGCAGCGAATATCCCTTTAAAAAAGACAACTTACAAAGAAATCTGTTATATCATTTCGACACGGTTCACCAGAAATTGTCTGCAGTTGAATCACGACAATTAGTAATACACATCGACATCGATGATATGATTCAATCATTGCGAATCTTTTGGATTAATCAGATTCATACAAATAATTCCATTCAAATAAGAAAAAAGAACAATATATTCTTCGTATCTGCTTCGTTCATCATTGTTCTTTGAATCACAAGTGTCGGTAGAAGTGACGATGGAGGAAGAACAAAAGAGAAGAGAAGAGAAGAAACGTACGAAGATTAGATGCAAATAAAAATCTGTAATAGACAAGAATGATTGGTTCAATCATTGATAAGCATAAACATTCATTTTACAACTATCTGCATCAAGACCATCTGATAAAAGATTAGAAAAGAGTTCTTGGACAGAAAATTGTATTTTATCTTCGCTCGTTCTTTTTTATTGTCGTAAGATACGAATCTTAACATCACTGAAATTTCCTCCATGAGAACTCTTCTCTTCTTACTTACAGACAATGAATGATGCAATAAAAGCCGTAAGTTTTAAAGTTCTGAAAAATGATCATGTCAACAAATGATAAGAGAAATGACGCAATAATCATATATCAAGATCGTTGTTCATTAAAAATCAAGAATTTGAATTCTATATCCAAACGATGAAAACTATGTACATAAATGGCTTCTCATTTTATATTATCCCCTTCGATGTAGTGAATATTATCGATCTACCACCTAATCATTCAATCATACTCATTTTCACCTGATAGTTCATCAAAAAACTGCTACTCCAGGCATTCTGCACGCTATTCATGTGAGTTTACTAACAAAGAAAAGTGTCGCAAACTTCAATTCTTCTCTTACCTATGAATTGCCTAATATGATCATGCTATTCTATTCATATACGGTAATAATGGATTAGAATATCAAAGTAAATATCATCTCGGATGTCAAAGAATGAGTAGTATTGCATGATCAACATTCGTACCAATGAACCCGACAATTTAAGATATTACACATTTAGATATACGAACAATCCGAATTCAACAGCCTGTTGTCAGCGCAACAGTACAAATCGGCTTTTATAAAATTGATAACAAACCTACGTCAACATTACTTAACTATATTCATTGAAGATCTCAATCCACCTGTTCTTCTACAAATACGGACAATGGTGTATGTCAGATAAGAATCGACATAAAATATATTCATGATCGTACAACTAGTATTTGTTTCTTTTTATATGCTAAACTAAAACTAACGATTATCAAGGGTGCCCGAACAAGGCCATTACACAAATGATACACTTCCCGTCTGCATAGATCATTACAAAATGAAACAGGCCATGACAATATTTACTCTTTAACCTATACCAATAATCTCATTTCTACATTCATCCTCACCCAAACAAACGGAACGACAGAGAACACACCAGGACAATCGTACAATGTCTTCCAATCTTAGTATTCTTCATTGAACATTTTTAAATAAGGTAACCCAATCTTGTCCCTGAAGCAACACGTTCCAAGCGTATAAATCAATTACGACACTCAGTACTATTTATCATTATTTCCCACGATTATTCCTTATCACGCTCTTTCATTTTGTAATCAAATACATTTAACGCGAAAAATGTTTTTATTTCAAAGAAATATGCACAATAGCTTTAAAAAGAAAAATCAAAAAGAAAGATGTCCAGATAACGATGCATCATGTTGTTGTTGAAGAAGAGCAACTTGATTGTTTAACGAATCAATTCGTTGCTTGAGAACTTTTTGCGCTAATTTTGGATTCGTATCGCCACGACGAGAACGTGCGTTGTTGAACCATGTGTTCACTTGTGCCACTGAGATGTTGCATTCCATTGCTAGACGATCTTTTTCAGCTTCGGTTGGACGTTTCTTCACGGCGTAGAAAGCATTCAAATGTTCGATTGCTTCGTCACTGATACGCTTGCGAGCCTAGAAAACAGAATCTTATGTACAGTGCCTCACAGACATGGAACAACTTACTGGGCATAGTGATGGTGATGATGTAGTTGGTTGTGCGCGGCGACGTTGTGGTTGAACATTCTAAAATGAGATTAAAGTAGACAAATTCGTTTTAGTAATTTGTCACTAAACTTCTGTGCAGATATACCCACGACTTTTTCCTACGCGTGACAAAGAGGTAATAGGATTTAAACTTACCTTCGTCGATGGAACAAGACATACATTACTCGGTTGAACAGGTGTACTTGCAGCGAATGGTTCCGAATATTGAGGCAACGAATATGATGCTGGACTGTAATAAGATGAATCTAAATACAAAGAAAATACTTGTCAGAAGAATGATTTTGCTGATAAGATTGACTTACAATGTTGTGATGGCACATAGTATGAATCGTTGGAATATGGACACGATGAAAAATGAAATGGTGACGGTGTTGGTGAAGTATAACCAAAGGATGAGTAAGCTGAATCATAAAATGGTACATTTGATGTTGGAGATGATGGATACATGTAGGGTGTTGGTGATTGTGATGATTGCATGATTATTGGAGTGGTGATTGTAGAAGATGTTTTACAACTGTGAATGATATTCGTTCGAGGAACATTTCGATTATATATTATTGAAATAGTGAGATCGACACGCATCAATTAATAATGGATATTGATTGATGCAAGAGAGAGGAAGGAGGACAAGAGAGAAGTTAACTTAATTGATGCGATAGGTAATGCATCAATTAACTCTCTGATAAATCAAGCTCTGTCGGTCAGTGAGTAATGATAGAGAGAGAGAGAGAGAGAAAGTAAATCATATGTGTATGTCTATATTTGAAAAGTTTCAATAAAAATGGAAATGTACAAAGGCAAGATTAAAACGAAAAGAAATAGATAAGATCAGTTAGAGATAAACAGCTTGATGATCGCGTAAGAAACTAGGTGATAGAGTATTTCGTTCAAAATATTGATAATCGTTCGTGTCAGATTCTTCCATGAGGGTGGATGATGGTCGTGGATATGGTTTCAATGTTGCAGATACCGTACGAGTTGGCGGATGGGACAATTCGTTTGTCTCGAGATGAATTTTCAAAGAAGTGCGAAAGCGTCCCGGTTCGACTTCGTCGTTTTTCAATGGAAAATGATTTGACTCGTGATAACGAGGAGGTGATGGAATACGATGATTAATGGACTTCGCTGTACAGCGAATTTTCACTTGTGTGGTTGGACTAGCATCATGTTGTCGGTCTGATTGTTCACGTGTGTCACATGTAGATAACCATTCTTGAATGCGTTCAGCTCTCTTCGGTGATGTGGCTGGAAGGAAAATTTGATAGTTTGAAAAAAAGATTTCGAGAGATTTACCGGATGGTTGTTCGTCGTTGGAATGTTTGAGCGTTTGAGTAGGAGTAACATCGTAGACAAAAATATGTCCATCATCATCACATGATGCAGCGAGATTGTATGCTGGAGACGAGACTCTTTCTGTTAGGTTAATTTGATTAGAAATTTTGTCCTTATGAGATTGAATTTGAATTGGAATAATAGTCTCTTGACTGTGTTTTGACGCTGCATCGTTGACATCCGCTGAGGACAAGGTAAACATGGTCTGCAAGGTAAAAGTTTTATATGGTTTTACGAGTGTATGTATAAGGAAGGAGTTTTATGATTTCTGTAAAGTATGTTTCGTCATTTCTTGATAAGAAACTTGAGATACTTACCGGAGTTTTTGAATGATGCTCATTGTTTTGAGATATATGTGGAGCGGTAGGTGCTCGACGTTTAATCGAGCTTTTACGACTACTGATACTACCGTTGCCATCCACATTCATTTCAAAGATTCGACTTGGTATTGTTTTATTCGTATCTATAATATCGATAAAAAATGAAGAGTTCTTGAACTGATTTCGTACGAGTTTTACCGGGTTTATTCGATGACACCGATGGGTAGGAATGATCGATTATTTCTTCTTTATGCTTTTCAAATGAATAACATTTTTGCGTAATATTTTCTGATTTGGATATCTGTGGATTGGCCGATGTTCGATTAGATTCGATATTCAATTTCTCGTAGATTGTTTCAAGAAGTGTTAATCGCTCGAAATAGCGGCGAATCGATTCGTGATTGTGCTGACTTGTTTCTTTGGATGAATCTTGCGGAGTCACATCTGTTCAAACAGATTAAAAAATGCGAAGATATCTTTTTCGAATGATGTTTACCCGTTTCATCATGAAATGGATTCAAATGCTGTGGATACGAAGGATCAAGATTTGAACTCGATGAATTACTACTAGCATTATTTTCGATTACGCAAGGTTTTGCTTTAGCTGCAACTAAGAGTGACGCTGGAATGGTTTTATGTCCACTCTTCTGTTCGTGTAATGCTTCGTAGACCAGGGGCGATTTTTCGAGAATTGTTGAGCATCGTTGAGCTGTATGACGTGTCAGTGTTGATAATTTTGATCGCCGTTTAATTTGATTAGGAACATGAAGAGATCTTGTACCTGAAATTTTGGAGTCTAGACTATTGATCGGATTGTTGAAGTCTGATGCTGCTGTTGACGTCGACTCGTCGGTTGGCCAGATTTTGGCGAGAATTTTACGTAGAACGAGTAATTCATCGATATTTAGTGTATCCTGTTCGAGTAGTTTGATAAGATTTTCATAGAATTGAATTTTTCGATGTGGAGATTGTTGTTCTTTGAGAGAATCGATCCATGAAATACTAAAATCCCATGGATCATGTGTTTCATCAATTCCATTATTATCATGATTGTTCACAATGAATGATAAATCACTTGTGATATCATCGTTTTCATCTCTGTCACTATTCATATGGTTAGGATTATCTTCCGAGGGTGATAAGGACATATTTTCCTGATCATTGGTCAACGGTGATCCTAGACGACAAAGAGGAAATATTTAATTCAAAAGTAATGTGCTATTTACGCGATTGTGAGAAACCAAGTGAAGATATTTCACGAAAATCGAGGATAGCTGACGGGTTCATTTCGTTATTCGATTGTCTTTGTGTTGGATAATGACTATTGAGAAAGTGCGTCGATGATGATTGTTTTTGAATAGTTAATGCTGGACTACGTGTTATATTAGGTATCGAAGCAGTCGATTTTCGATGAATACCCATACTATGCATTACGCGATTGGTAATCGTTTCAATACTTCGATTAGGTGAAAGAGCACGTTGGTGTTTTATTTTTGAACCATTCGAATTGGCTAACATATTCTCCTTTGAATTTTTATCAGTTAAATTCTCTACACTACGTGATCGAGATTGACTAGAACTATTAAGAGAGAAAGAGAAAGAATTGTACTTTGTAAGTGTTAAATACAAACTTTGATATTGTTCGGACTTTCTGTGCAAAGACTTTTCCTTTCCACCCGTCGAGTGTTTCCATTGATCGAAATAACCATCGTTTGTTAGCATTCAATTGTGATGAATAACGACGATTTTTATAATCTTTCCCATTCTTCATGGGTAAGCGAATAATCTCGTCATTGTCATGTGCTGAAACATTGTTTACCAGTGTACTATCACTAGACAGACCAATTCGATAAGGAATGGTATTGATGACTTTCGTTGAAGATTGTTCCGTTTTGGGAATGTGGTACGAGAATGGTCGATTGTATCGATGATGATCATGATTGACTGAGGATCTTTCCAGGGGTTTTCGAACGGGTGAAGTCGATTCCCGTGTGTGGTGATGATGATGATGACGACGAAATATTTTCGCCAGATTCATTGAAGAAATATATGCTAAAGAACACAATTGATAAAAACAAATCAATAAATGTATCGTCGAGTTTCTTTTTCAATACAATGCCAATGCCCTATCAGTGAACCGCTTATTAATATGCATATAGAGGGAGAAAAAGAGAGAGAGAATATTGTCTTCAATTACTCGTCTATACATCTTTCTATATGAATTACATATAGAAATTGTTCTTCTTCATTTTTCAATAGCTTAGGTGTTAAAACTAGTCCAATTGATTCAGATATCGAATGTATGTATATATATATACATACACACATCTATTCTTATTCATCGTTCGATACTCACTTATTCAATCGTTATGAGGTTTTTTTCTTTGTTTGTAAGAATTAGATACCTACACTACTTTATTTGTCGGCACAACAAGTGAGCGTCGTCCTCGATTGCGAACAAATAGGCACAGAGAAGAAGAAGAAGAAGAAGGAAAGTTGAAAGGAAATTCGATCCTCACGTACGCGTGTGTGCTCGACCGATCTTTTCGTTTTTATTCTTCAACATTTCTTTTTGTTCATGTTCTATGCCCTTGCACAGCTCAAATCAGCCAGATGATAAAATAGTCTTATATACACATATACATGAACCATTCCCATATCATAAAACTTATCCTATTAGAAAAAAAAGAAGAGCGTATCTTTCGAGTGGTAATGTCAAACTTAAGTTAAGAACAATTATGGTATCTTCGCGATGTAGACATACATCTCGGTGTGTATGTGTTCGTCTATGATTGATTTTTTAAAAGACTATTACTAATCACCTTGTCTTTGAGAAACAATTGATCTGTCAATTAGTAGGAACTTACTTGCTATGCGTCTTGATAAGGATACTTTTGCTTGATTTTCAACATAAGTTTGAACAACAGTCATCGTTTTTCTTTCTTTTTTATTCTTTCACTTGTCTTGTCTCTGCTCAAGTGATCATCTATATAAAATTAGTTAGTCGTCGAGCAAGTACACATGGTCTCTTCTTTTTCTCCTGTACGTGTACAGATTTCCATCTTCGATAAATCTGTAACTAAAATTTTACTACATCGTTCGCGCCAGTATACACACAAGAGATGCATACGAATGATATTGAGTTGTATTTAGAAAAAAGGCCGTTCGCACATTGACATCGATGTCTGATAACTTCCTTCAGAAACAAGCTGTTCGCGATGTTATCTATTTATAGAATAAAAATGTAAGGATAATTACAATGTCCATGTATATTAGTTGTCTAAAATGATACGAATCGTCCTTGTTTGTAATGAGTATGAGCAATTAATGGTATAACAATTGTTAAATAAACATTAAATTTAAGAATGATCGTACTGTGAAGAAATTTGTTTTTTGCACAAAATAAATATTATTCATCAATTGATTGAATATTTTTCTCTCTTGTTTGATATGCTTCGATGATTTCTCATCATATAAACATGATAAAAACAAACCAGTTTGCTCATCATTTCCTATATTTCTATCTGCCATGCGTGTCTTTCGACGTCGCAAGAAGTTTGGAAATTTCGGAGGTCCTGCGAGAGATGCTGAACCTTTACCCGATATTGTTTATCAAATGGGCGCTGAGCAAGCAGCACGATTAGTAGCATTGCAAGCACGAGGACAAAGTCCTGATTTGTCGAGACATGGTCGTTATGCACCATACATAGTCGACGAAGATCCTTATGGCGGTGGAGAAGATGCGAGTGAACAGCGTTCCTCGTCTCCATTCAATTTTATTGCTAATGCATTAGGCATCAGTCGATCGAGATCTCGTCGAAGAGTTCCTGATGGGCAGGCAGAAAATTTCGCTCGACCTGGTTCACCCGCACATTTTGCTCATTCGTTGCCCGGTACTCCCGTACAATATCGTCGTCGAGCCATGTCTCCCGAACTGGTTAGATCTCGTCCTTCATCTCCATTCCAATTTGCACAACCGGAACGTGTTCCTTCACCTCTACATTTCGCCCACCATTCACGCCCAGCTTCACCCGTTATTACTCGTCGACTTCAACGCGCACAGTTTTCTCAACAACTCCAACAAGCTGAACGTGAACAACGAGAACAAGAAGAAATGATGATGATGATGAACAACAACTATTCCGGTCAATTTATGGCTCAGTATCCTCAAATGCAACAGCCATACTATCCGCTAATAAACTCCATGGCACATCAGCCTCAAATGTACACATTTTATTGACCTATTTTCTCGATAACTTCTTCTAACCATTACTAATTACATTTCTATTCTTTCAACCTCGACATACAGAAGATTATGAATCAGAAACAAACATCTCAGTGCTTTCTCTCGGACTCTAATGTAAACATATTGTATACTCATGAATATTTGGAAACTAAAATAATACGATTATGTACGATCTTTAAATTCAGAATCCTCAGACGACAAGCGTATCATTTGAATGTTTTTATTCTTCATTCAATACGTCAGATGATAGTATAAAAAAGTGAGTAGAGTGAAGAAATATAAAGAATCAACAATGAAGCAACTACAAGAGAAAACAAACGCTAAAACAACAGAAAACACCCAAGAGTGATAATAATATTTTGTTTATATGTTTATTGTCTTCACTAGCATCTCTTTTTCATTCTTAACCAATAAAATTAACGACAACTAAATGTAAGATAATATGAGCGAAGACAAAGTCGGCGAAAGCACGTTCCGGTGAAACATTAAATACCGATTGATTCGCTTTATTTAATTGAATGCGTAAACTTGCTGAAAGTGAATAGCAGACAAATTAAATTTGGTGGGGAGAAAAAAGAAAAACAAACAATCTTACCAGCGAGAACAAAGCAACCAACGGTTGATATGAAACCCGAGAGGAACGAGTTGAATGGAAATGTTCCAACAAGAAGACAGTAAGCGAATTGAACGATACCAGTCAAGAGCACATAGACTAGATAAGCATCGATCAGCTTTAATTTTTTTGGTGTGCTCGATTGATATTCTCCATTAAGTTTACGTAAAATACCAACAACTTGTCCAACTTGACTCATGTTTGACTTTTGGTTTGGTCAATTTAACAAAAAAAAAACAAATCTAAAATATGTTCTCTACAAATTCAGATTTGATACGATTCGTTTTCTCTTTGCATTTGAGATGACGTGTGTGTTTCTTTCTACGATTAGATATGTCGACCAATTACAAAGCGATCCGCAAGAGGTCGAAAGAGAAAAGGTGATTGGTTTGATACGAAAAGCAAAATCAAAAAAATCGAATGATTCGATTCAAGGTATTATTATTCTATTTATTAGAAAACGACTAAGAAGAAGAAGAAGAGTAACATCTAGTGAACGATGAGTTATAGAAATTCATCCAATTTCCGTCATGATAAATATGGAGATAATCAAGATAAGACAAGTTTGAATAAGCTACGCTCGAAGTATTGGACGACTAAGCAACTTGTGATTAAGAAACTAGGTCGAGAACAAGATGAATTTGTCATCGCCTCCGATTCTGATGTGGATGCTAAACTTGAATTACTTGGTACAATTAAACAATCATGTAACGATCTTATTCGTGTATGCTCATCTCCTTATTATTAAGGATAAAAGCAAACGATGGTCTCTTTTTCAATTTAGATTATGAATCGTTATCAAACCAATGTTCTTCTTCTTTCTCATGAAGAAACCGACATGGCTCGATTTTTGAAAGATTACGCTCAAGCTGATAAAAATCGTGCAGGAAAAATCATGGCAAGTGTCTCAAAAGTACTTGCATACACTGCTCAGCAGCGCTTAGCCTTACGACAACCATTATTTCGACTGCATAATGAAATTGAAACATTTCGTCTTCGAGCTGTGACGGATACATTGGCAACAGTGAATCGAATGGAAACAGCACGAACGGAATATCGGGGAAGTATCTTATGGTTAAAAGATGCATCGGTACAACTTGACCCCGAAAAACAATTGGAAAAATTTCGTCGAGTACAGAGTCAAGTGAAAACATCGAAACAAGAATATGACAAATTGAAATCAGATGTTATACAAAAGATTGATCTATTGACGGCTAGTCGATGGTAAGTTACGAGAAAAGTCAAGATATTTCTTGGATGCAATGATGGATTGTTTTAGTAATATGTATTCACATGTGTTAGCTCCGTATCAGAAGACTTTACTTGCTTTCTGGGCGAAAACATCGAAAGTAATGTCCGCAGTTGCTGAATCTTTCAAAGGTTACGAGTATTACGAATTTACTGTGATTAAAGAACTTGCCGTACCAAATCATTTATTGGCAGAAATGTCATCGAGTTCGTTTTTGGAGAGGAAATTAGAAGAAACCGATAAGGAAAAACAGAAAGTAGAAAAAGATGACACACTCATTGACCTTGCCGATTCACGTACAGATGAACAGAAAGCGTTAAGTAATTCAATTCGAAAAGGTATTAAAATGTTTCCAAAAAGGATTTGATTTCACATAACAAAAGTCTATTTAGATGAAAATCATGACATCAGCGAACCCATCAACGCGTTGATCGATATCTCTGATGCTCAGCTCGATGATCAACTCATCGAATTAGAAAAGCTCACTACCATCGAATCAACAGCAACGAATGGTGCAACTGGTAATCACACAAAAATGACTTCGAATACATTTACTGATAGTGATAATCTCGTTGAATTAACGGATTCATCTATTGAACACGACAAACTTTTCTCTGATCTTCTCTCGCCAAGTTCATCATCAGACTCCAATCTTAATGATCTTCTCGGTGCTCATGAAACTAATAATTTCGATGCTGATTGGACATCAGCGTTCGGTAATAATACATCTAATCAACAAGTGCCAACATCTACGAATCCGGCAAATACTGCTCAAACGAATAGTACATTTCTTCCATCGTCTCTTCTCAGTGAATTATTAACTTCTAATAATAAGACTTCAACATCGAACATTCCGTCTTCAACAAATTCGAAAGCGAAACCAACAATGACAGGCAAATCTGCTACTGATAAATCAAACTGGTTTGATTTATTCGCCGAACTGGATCCACTTCAAGATCCCGATGCCATTGGAAAATCTGTTGGTGCTGAAGCCAATCGCAATTGTTAATTTCTGTTTTAGTTTTCACTCTCTTCGAAATTCTATCTGCAATATTTTATCGGTGTTGTTCCTTTTTATTTTTTGTTTCTTCTCAATCTCCTAGTCACAAAGATCAATCAGTTTTGTTGAACATTCCAATCGTCATCTGACCAAAGTGCTTATTCCAAGATAAACAGACAAACTGTATATTTTCTGTTTGGTTATGAAGGAAAACCTATCGTTTACATCTTTCTCATCCATACTAATCTTTTGTTTTCATTTAACCATTCATTTTTCTTTTTCTAACGCTACAAAATATACATCTCTATTTATGACAAAAATCTCACGTCGTTTTGGGCATATATTATCAAAACATATTCATATATATGCAGAAAAACAAACAAAATATTTTGATCCGAATTAAATATCGTAGAAAAAGATAGACATTGAAATGAAATTCGTTTAAAAAAAAGATAAAAATTAATGTCGAGGATAAATTTGACAATTCTTCTTACGACAATCACACTTAGGCCTAAAAGAAAAAGATAATTCATCATCGATCAGACTCAATTGAATATTACCCAGTAGCATTGTTACCGAATATTAATGCTTTGACGTCGTGTTCTGAAAATCAGAAGAGATTTCTCAGAACTATATGAATGCAAAGAATATTCTTACTTTTATGACAAACAGTTGCACATGATTTACAGATCCCTAAAGAAAAAACAAAAAAGGGAAAATTTCATTTCTCTCTAAGAAAAAACGATTGTCTTACATCGTAATGGTTTTCCATCAGTTAAACAAGTATAACATTGAAAATAATCGACCTGATGCGCTTGATTCGGATGTTCTTGGTACACTTGTCTGAAACATGTCTTCGGAACTTCACTTTCTAATACAACATCACCATGAATAACAACGAGTGTGCCACGTAACTGATGCGGAGAATTTAATTACAGACAAATATGAATCATCACTTACTAATTTATGTTCTAATATCGGTCGACAATTGGTTGACACAGTGAGTAAATCATTATCATCATCGTCACCTTCGGTCTCCATTCTCTGCAGTCGTCGGATTACTGCTTGTTCAGAAAGATCATCAAGAGGACTAGAAACACTCGAAAATTTGCATTTTCAAATATATCAATACTGGTTTTTACTTGATACAAGTAAACATTATCATATTGCCTAATTTCGCTATAGAATCAGATTTTAATTGAACGAGTTCATGCAGTACAGGTAATAATACTTCCATTCTAGACACGATTATTAAATACCGTTTCCTGTTTGAATTTCGAATTACTTACGAATCTTCCGGACGCATTAATTTCACAGCATATTGTTTATCTTTGTTTTTATATAAGAAATCTTCTTTCCATAAAGTCACACGAACTTGTGTGGAAACAGCACCAAAGTTAGATATATGTTCATTGAGATGGCTAGATTCATTCAAAAAATAATTTGCATTTTTTTATCAGTTGAATCAATATACTTTTTATATGCTTCAATAAATAGGATTTGAACATTATGAATTTCTTCATCGAGTGCATTGATTTCCCGTTTGAACTGTTCAGTTTTCTCGTCCAATTCTTTCTTGTATTCTATGAAAAGAATATTCATACAAAAAGAACTCGTTCATGTTCGTCTTACCATCTTTCGGCAACCTCTTTTCTTGTAATTCGACTACAGCTCGATTGAATGCTTGTTCAATATCCATTTTCTTACGTTTATACCGACTATTCATATCATTCTCACTAGTTAGATGATTTGCCAATGATGTTACCAATGTATCTACAAATCACAATTCACAAAAAAAGCAATATTACACCATCGTTATTTTACCACGAAAAAGTTCCTCAAGAATTGTTCGAATGGAAGTGTTACCGATTTGATTAACGACTGAAAACAGAAAGAAGAACTATCTATTGACCTTAGAAACAACAAAGAGTTACCCTGAGTAGCAAATGATTTCGCCTTCTGTGCCTCAGCTTCTTGAATAGATTTGTCGATGGTTTCTAAAAGAATAAATGATTATTTCGAAAAAAATCAAATGAAATATCAAACCGAGTACACTGTTTCCCAGAGCATCACGTTGAATATCTTCTTGTTGTAAATTCTTATTACACAATGGACATCGATGAGCAGCATTGACAGATTCTATCGAAGAAGAACAGAAAACATCGAAATTTCCTTATCTAATCTTTTCAAAGTTTTACCTTTGATACAATTCTCACAAAAACGATGAAGACAACTGGTTACCCAAACGTCTTTCATAGTGTTCAAGCATATTGGACAATTGAATTGCTCTAATAAAGGCTCAGGCTGAAGAAGAAAAGACTAAGATTCCGATAGTTTTGTTAATCGTCACATACGGATATCAAACAATTTGTGGACATGGCTGTTGCCATTTTTGCTATTTCTATATCTTAAACAGAACAAAAATATTCAAAAGACTTTCCGAAGAAAAAAAGTAAACATATCCTTCCTTTTCTATTCTTCCGACAAAAAAATGACTCGTTCCTATTTGTTGTGCAATAAAATAACATCAACACGTGCGTCCTGCGACCGACAATCTTAATTTTATTCAGAGGGCAGTAGTTCACTACCACATATATACACATATTTAAAAAAAACAAAATTCAATTAAGCAACAACAATTTCGATATTTGGAATTTGACTTGTTATACCATAATAACATAATTTGTGTCGATGGTTGCAATACAAATGAAATTTCTTATTTGGGTAAAACATTTCTCTGACATGTGTTTTGACGAAACCTACAGTATGATTATCGCCTTCATTTATATTCATGAAACATCGACTTGCCATCGGATCTACGTATGATCTCAAGAAGAATATGTCGTGAAGAAGATATATATATGTATAATGTGTTTAAAATTACCGAACGACGAAAAAGAGAAAAACCCTATTCATTCGATGTGTGTCATCATCGAAATCAAACACACATCAGTGTTTGTTAAAAGAGAAACAAAACTTTATTTTTTCATCAGATATTACTATTTCGTACGTTTGAAAGTCAATGTACACGAAGAAAGAGAATATTCAATTATCTGAACGTGGAGATTTGAGCATATGACTTGTACGTTTTGCTGAAGGTTGATCTATCGATACAAAAAATTCATATGAACTATTGCATGAAGATCATTTCGAGAAGTCTTCCAACGAAACTCTTCGTACTTACCCTCGTCGCCTGGCAGCTCATCAACTGATCGTTTCGAAGCATTGCGTCTAGACATGAGGAAACAAGAAAATCGGATCATATTCATAGAAATACGAACGATGTTGGAGTAGGCGTATCATTTCCATTCGATGTTATTTCATTAAATACATCTTCATTGTTACAGTATCGTTTGAGTAAATGACGCTGTTTCACTGCTAGATCTATTTAAAAGTGTAATTTGGTTTTCGATAGAACTTAAATTTTGTTATTTACCAGGTGCAATATCGTGAACGAATTTCAATAATAAACCAATAATTTCTTTCGATGGTCCTTCTGACGATTGAACAAGTTGTTGAAGTGTATCTGAGGAATATATAAGTGAATAGGGAATGTAATCATTGGTATCCTACTGAAAACTTGATTGATATGACATTCAATGACAATTGCTTTATATGAAGCATAGAATTCTTGTCGAATAGTTGTTCGTAGTTTGGATTTGATATAGACAACATCCTTAGATATGTAAAGATAGTTTTGGACGAAAACAAAAGCAACAATGGACTAACGAGATAATGCTAAAGAGAAAAGAACAAATGAGAAGAGTTCGTTTTGAAAAAATTTTTCTTACGAAAAAAGGAATAATAAGTTCAATTGCTCGATGAAATTGTCGTGCATGATCAATGAATTGAAGAATATAACAGTTCATCAATCTAGTTGAACGTTCGTCAATCATTTTCTTCATCTAATGAAATTATGTTCGTTTATATGTGATGAAGATATATCGAAACTTTACGCTTTCGTCTAATTGGAGTTTTGTATTTTGACAGTGTTCATTGATCACTTTTTTTATATCTGTAAAAAGCCGTTCTTTGTATCCTTTACACGTAGTTGTGTAAATATGACTAAATATACAATCGAAAAACTTATTAGAAATGTTTTGTTGAAGATAATTTACTGATAAATCGTTTCGTATGATGTTGATTGGCAATTCTCCATTGTATTCTGAAGACACTGTCGGAGAAATCCATTAATAGGCGTCCAAGCTTCATTTATATATTCCTCTTCGGTATATTTCCTATGTACTACGAAGGTATCCGAGTTAAAAAGAAATGAAAACTCGTTTACATACAAAATCGAAGAAAACTATAACCTTCGGTCATAGTTTACACGTTCAGTAAACTCTTAAATGAATTTGAAGTCAGGATGTTGATTATGATCAAAGTTATTGCTTTAGTGTCGTAGAAATGACATGAATACAATTCGTTTCAATAGGAAACGTAACAAGTAGAGGGCGTCAGTTGCCACAGAACTTTCTTTTCTATCATGATCCAAACAATAATCATTTTATTTCGTGAATAGAAATTGAAATCAGAAGAGAAAAACGATCAGTCACAAGTCTATCTTATTGATTAATGAGCATTTTTCAAATAGTTGATCAGCCAACAATAGGTGTGTGTGTAACAATCCCTTTATTATTAACGATCACTCGAACACGACTTGTACTGTAGTCCAGTGTAACTGGTGAACCTTCGAGTATAGTTACAACATTAGTAAAACCTAAGAAAATGGTTAATAATGAATTCTTTATTCACACATCGATGCAATCTGTACCTGTTTCCTTTTTAATTACTTTCACGGCATGTTCACCCTTCTGACCAACTAATTCCGGCCACTGAGTTTTGTTCGCTGTTGGTTTATCCTCTAAAACATATATTCTTTTTCCTACTGATTCAATTCTCTGTTTACTTTACTTTTCACACGAATAACTGGTACACTGATGAATTTAGTCCGTTGAGCACCCAATGGTGTTATCGGTATATGCACATCATTGATATATAACAGTTCGTTTTGTTTATTTCGAATCGCTACATTTATAGAATAGGTATAACCTTTGGTAATTTGAGATGGAAGATATTTAATTGCAAATGCAATGGGAAATCGAGAAGCTTTTTCTGTTCCTTTGGCAATAACTTTAGCGGGAGCATCAAGTAAAGACACATCTTGTAATTCTACCGTTACTTTAGCACCGCGTTCAATCCGTACTTTCGAATTCTCTGGAAATAGTACCCGACCACGAATAACAAGTTTTTCTTCTGTTTTAGATGTTGGTACTGCATCTAAACGAAATCAGCACACATACAATTGAATCGTACAGAAGACAAACAAAACATTTGGCATACCGTTCAATGCCAGTACACAAACAATACAAAAAATGAAACCGATTCGACGTAGGGATTTCATGGGTGAAACTAAAAGAAAACAATAGATCTTAATAACGATTCAATGCTAAACAATTCGCGCTTTATACCGTCTCGTGAAATCTAATAGTGTGTTAGGATAAGATTATCTATTAGGATGAAAAGACACTTATCAAAGAGAAAAAAACAAAATGATGAATATATATTTCACTATTTAGGTTATTATTGAAGTAAAGAAACGTGATAGATCATTTGCCAACGAGTAACTACCGAAATGTCTTTTATTTGAGAGTATTAATCGAAAAATATCATTTTTAACTTGTCATGTCTCTAAGCCCGACTAAAATCAAAGATTTCGACACAATATCAAATACAATTAATAATATACTATTGATGTGATAGATCAAGTATGTGTTGTGATATATAAACTTCTTTTTTTATTTATATTGACATGCGATTACATTGAACTATTCGATTTCCTGTATGATAATCGTTTCTTTCCGTTGTTCTTGGTAAAAATTCAATGTTTTATACATTTCAAAACATGATCAGATCCTAATCGATTTTAATCGTCTATCAAAAACTGTCCTGTCCAATGTTACAACATCACACGTGACTCCGGGTTCATAATAAGCCACATCCGCTCCACCGTACTTTCCGTAACATTTATGTTGAACTATTTATAAAGAAGACTATCGTTCTTTGAGTGATAAATCAATTTGTTTCAATGTTTTGATTGTGTGATTTATAATCATATCTTTTTCATCACTATAAATAATAACTCTTAAGATAGAACCTTCATACCTGCCATCATATATCGTGACAGTTTCAAACAACGCTCGATTAATACTATACACAGGCTCATTAAAATCTCTCGTAAAACTTCCATGTTTTCTCACTTGCTCAAGAAAGAAAGAGTCAGCATTTATCATAATCAACACATGGATGAACCAATTAGAAACAAAATGCGGTAGGGACTCGTTGACAAAGAGAGGAAATATAACAAGAGTAGTATGTCTTAAACCATCATTTGACGCCATCTTCTGATCATAATTCTATTAGGAAAAAAAATTAATCATCGTCTTTTAGAAATCGTTTGGTACCATCTGTCGCACTCTATCATCATCATTCTGATTGCCACCTCTTCTCCTGTTCAAGACCGAACGAGACTTAACCAGCTAGACTTCGAACTTTTATCATCTATCTATTTGTTAATGATGCATCAATCAAATCGTTAAAAATACAACCTGTGTTTGTTGTTCGTTAGCTTTCAGTTTTAATATCGACGAAGAACATGTTGACATAATGAATATTTTTCGTAAATAGAAAAAAAAACACAACTTTTATCCTATACGAAGTAATTCAATGAATTTTTAGGCTCGTATTTATCTGGTGAAAGTCCAGCAACAGTGTCTGATCTTGAGTCAAAAGGTAAAATTAGATCTTGTGTTCAATAGAGAACGAAAAAAAAAACAACATTCTGGAAAGATTCTTCTTTTCTCTTCATGTCTTCTTTCCAGAGTTAAGCAGACAGGATGCTCTTGAACATCGTGATTCATGTGAATCCTTCTATTCCTGTCGTTCTCTCCCGGGTATTTTACTTTTCTTCATCTACTAAATCATCTCACTACTATTCTTCTATCACCTGATTATGATTTGCTTAATCTTTTCAATTAATTTTCAACATAGAATTAAATTGCATTCTGTTTTTAGAAACTCATCGAGATAATGATTCATTTCTAATGAAAAACAGTATTGAATTCAATGGATATGCTAGTAAGTTATTAGAGATGAATAATATATGTTTATCTCTGTGATTTACATATTTATTAAACATTTAATAGCCAATTTCTTTCGTTTCGTACGTCATTTTCTTCTTATGTAATTAGTAGATGATATTTGTAACGGCAAAGCAAACGTATTCGATACAAAATGTTAAAAGACCGGAAGAAATATGCAGAGAGCTATTCATTCATCACTCAGTCTTTTCGACAGAAATATTTGCGAGAGAGAAAAAGAGAAAAAAAAAGATCGATGGAATGATGATTATTTGTTTGTATGCCTTTTCTTTTTTTTTTTATCATATTACTTCTCTTTATGTTTTTTTTTCATTCAGCGGTATAGAATGGGATTTTGTTGATGAATCCATTCTTTATCTTGGTGTTTCTTAATAAAACATTCGAACGAGAGGATCTTGGGGAAATTTAGTTGTATCTTTTCTTCTACAAAATAATGCTGTTTCTTAAGAGACGAATAAGGCGAGCTTTTTCTTTTCTTTTTCAATAAAGAGAGTTAATCAGTCAGAATATATCGTTCAGTCATTTCCTTGATAGTCGAACATCTGATGCTCGAAGAAAAAAAAAAGAGAAAAACATTGATCAATGTAAGTTTTAGATGATCGACAAGCAATGAATGCAAATCGAAATCAAAAGCAGCATGACATAATCGTTGATTCAGTAAGTTGACGAAAATAATTTGCTAATCTGAGCATTGATTTTAGAATTATGTTCATAAGAAAGTACCGATCGTGCCTATTGATCGCTCAAAATATATCTATTATAATGGAAAACTTCTTCCTGTCGATTATATTCTTGTTTATACACGTTATCATTCGAATCATTTTCGACGAAGAACTCATCGATCTAAGCGCCAACATGAAGAATATCGAGAATTTTTTCAAGATCGTCTTAGAAAATTAGGTTTCATTGTTGTTGAAGAACGATTAACTGACGAAGTTTGTAAAGATAACTTTGTTTCTCTGACGAGAAAAGCATTTTCAACATTCTCTTCTTAGCAAAATGATCTTCTCAATCTACGACAAGCTGAAAACTCCGCTGATATTTCTGATAACAATAATAATACAAATGCAGAAAGTAATCATGTGCTTGCTCGTGGTTTTTCAACGTTACAACGACATGTGTCAATACGTTTACAAAATATCAGTTCACATTTAAAAAAAGATTCCACCGATACTCACAGTAAAGCTATTGATGAAGAAGAATCTGTTGAATTAGAAGATTCCAAAGAGAATATCAATCGAAAGAATGATTGTCAAGTATGTGATGTTTACACAAATCGATTAGAAATAACATTGTTATTTAGAATAAAAGAACGCTTTCGAACGAACGTGATGACGAATTGAAACAAGATGAAAGATATTTTGTCAAAATTCACGCACCTTTCGAAGCTTTATTAGTATTAGTAAGAAGCGATTGTAATCAATTGTATGATATTTTATTATCCGATTTTGCATTTATAGGCTGAGAAATTAAAAGTTAAATTACCTTTTAGTGAAAATAAAGCACCATTGAGACCGGGATTATTTGATCATGGTCTACCTTGTCAATTTACTCGTCTTAATCCAACTGAGTTTCCTCCTCCACATAATGGAAAAACATACTTTACTGCTTGTTATCAAAAGAGTCTTCACTACAGGTAGGTTTTAATGTGAATGTACAACGAAGAGAATTTCCGACATCGGAATCTTCTTTGAGATTTTCGGAACATTTTGGTGATATTAATCAAGTATTTCGTCCGGCCGAACGAAGTCGTTTAGTCTATGAAATTCTTCTCCGTTGTCCGTATAGATCGCCTGAACCATTACTAACTGGTAAGTGAAAATGAACTTCGAATTGTTTTTCTCTTATGCTACAACGACAAATCTTGTTAGCAATCGATGAGAAGAGAAAAATACTTGATCTTTTTAGACAGAATGCTTGTTTTATTATTTGATGATCATGATCGTAAGTAGCTTGCAACTCGAATTTATAATACTTGCCTGCGACCACTAATCTCCTTTGATTGTTTTAACACTGATTTGAAAAACTAGACTTTTAGATTCATTTGTTCTTCTTTCATAATTCTAGCGATTGATGAAATTGAAAGTGAATCACCGGAAATGGATTCAACTGCACCAAATCTGGTTATGAATAGCCGACAATCACAAGCGAGTGAAAAACAAACATTAAAGATCGAAGAAGTTTTCACATCGAGTACACGAAGATCAGGTAAAACAAGATTCGGTAAATGACGACATATTTATATTCATATTCATTTTGCTAGGCATGAAAGATACAGGTAAAGAGTAATACATAATGCGGTCTTTTATTTCATGCAGTTTTTCTCATAGGGATTGAAGTTTTACTTGAAGAAGGTGTTTACGAAGCAGCATTTCCATTACATGATCAGCTAATTGATGAAGAAGATGCTGGTGAACCTGAAACATGGAACGATCGAATGGTAAATCATGAAACTTTGGACTCATTTATGATTTCTTGTTTTACTGATTAGAAATTATATCATCGTTGGGCAAGATTTAGTAATATATTTCGCGTTCAACCTATTCGAGCTATTCGAGACTATTATGGTGAACGTCTAGCATTCTATTTTGCTTGGCTTGGGTGGTATAATTCACTATTAACGGTCCCGTCGATTCTCGGAGTCTTTGTTCTTCTATGGGGCCTACTGTCAGTTAAATATGATCAACCAACATTAGATATATGTAATCCTACTTCCAGTTATTTAATGTGTCCAAAAATTGTAATGAAAGACGATATGTTGTTCTCACTCAATTTCATTTATTATTTCAGGATCGGCAAGCGTATTGGTTTTTAAATGAGACATGTTTTAATGCTAAAGTATGATGAAGAGAAGCAATTTTATATTACTTCATTTCTTTGTTAGATATCCTATATTTTTGATAATTCGGCTTCGGTAGCTTTTGCTATTATCATCAGTATCTTTGCTGTCAGCGTGAATTTTCTTTGGCAAAGACAAGAGTATCGATTACAATTTGAATGGGATATGGTAAAGAAAATAGATGAAACTAGAGTAAACTAGTTTTCCTTTATTAGACGGATATTACTGAAGAAACCGAAACTTTGCGACCGGATTTTGAACGGCGTGTAGAAAAAACAATTATCAACAAAGTTACAGATAAACTTGAACCTTATGTACCTCTTTATAAACGTCTTATCAGTTATATGTACGCGGAGAGACATCTTATTCTCAAATTGAATGAATAACTTTGTTTAGGTCATCATTTTCAGTCGTATTATTTATGGTATTACTTGTTCTGGCTGTTGTTGCTGGCATTGTTGTCTATCGGTAATGATAAAACGGAGTATTTTCGTTAATAGTCAATGCTTTCTATTGATTAGATTAAGTGTTTCGGCAGCATTTAATACAATTGACCGAGAAATGTGGATTTATCGTTGGAAGCCAATCATTGTTCCAATCACTGGAGGTCAGAACGTAAAGTCTTTATTAATATTCTATACACAGAGTTCTTCGTGCAGGTCATCGAGACCTTAAATATGAAATTAAGATGCTTTTCCTTATATTTTTCTTCTATTTGCCTTTCAGCGTTAATCAATTTGGTCATTATTTTAATTTTACAATATTTCTATGAAATTCTGGCTATATGGTTAACGAATGCAGAATTGCATCGCACCGATAAGACTTATGAAGCGAGTCTAACAATAAAGATGTTTCTCTTTCAATTTGTAAACTATTACGCCAGTATATTCTATATTGCTTTGATAAAACCGTTGATTATCTACAAACCAACGCATCTTGATCATCATTCAAGACCGTTTCGTCTAGAAGAATGTGATGTTAGTGGTTGCGTATGGGAGTTATCGATCCAATTGATCATTATCATGGTCGGTAAACAACTGATATCGAACATATGGGAATTTTATTTTTCGAGATTATGGAACATGTGTCGAAAACGTATTAAATTTCGTCAAACCGTTCGTCAAATCAACAAACGAAATGCTAAAATGAAGCAAATGCATGATCAACCTTTGAACATGAATTTGAAACGTTCCTACGAAGAAGATTTTCTTTTACAACCATTTGAACTGACAACACTTTTTTATGAATATTTGGAAATCATTTTACAATTTGGTTTTGTCACATTTTTTTGTTTATCGTTTCCTCTGGCACCATTATTTGCATTCATTAATAATATTTTCGAAATACGTATCGATGCACTCAAAGTTGTCAAAGAATTTCGTCGACCTGTTGCACGTCCCGCGACGGGTATTGGAACATGGAATTCGATTTTACCCATCATGGCAAAAGTAACTGTTCTATCCAATGCATTTTTGATTGCGATCACATCGGAATATATTCCTCGACATGTTTATTATTGGACAATTGGAAATTATTCATTGAATGGTTTCCTTCATCATACATTGGCACCATTTCATCCAAGTGATTTTCCTCCCGTAATCAATCGCACATTACTGGAGTGTGAATTTATTGAATTTCGATTGATTGATTTATCAAAACAATCAACGTTTTTCTTACCATTTGCACAATCATATCATCTATCACATTTTGATTGCAATTCGTCGTTGGCAAATGAAATACGCTCACAGATCGATTTTTCCACTTGTTATTATAAAGATTATCGACTTGTAAGTCGTATTATCGAATGAGCCAACTAGTTTTCTATTTTATTCGTTTTTCATCATAGGATCATACACATAATTATGCACGATCGTACATGTTTTACTACGTTATGGTAGCAAGATTAGCATTTGTCATTATTTTCGAGGTAAAATCATAGTTTATTACACGACTGTGCCAGAATAAGTCTTCCCATCTCGGTGGGTTTTTTTTTCTTTTAGCATTTTGTATACAGTATCTTATTTCTTGTTCGAAATTTTATACCACGTGGTCCGCGAAGCATTCGAGCTCAACTCGAACGATGTCGTTATTTAGTTCAACAAATGTATTGGTATGTCTGAAAGATTATCATTTAGAACATAACCGAGAACGTGTATCTCTTAGGGGTGCCGAACTCTACGCCCAGAATCCGAATTTGATCAAAAAGGATGAAAATCGTGTTCGAGTTGATGAAGCTGAGCATGATCAACGTCGTCAGAGTACTCTTCCTTCTTTGATGACACCGACGAATGATTTAACTTTCACTGGAACTGTTGGTTTGGACGTGTAATATCAATTCCATTTCATTCCGCTCAATGGTACATGTTGACAATCATCTGATTAGGTTTATTTCACTCTCGTGATACAGTTATGAACTCAGTGTGTTGATGTTGTTAATCTAATTTTCTTTCGAAATATACATATCTCTTAGTTGACAGAAGAATTTTATTCGGTATTTTATATACAGAAAAAAAGGAATAGGTGAATCATTCGTTTTAGACATACGATATGTTTTGTGAAAGGAAATCTGCAAGATATTTTGTTAAATCTAACTGTTCGAAATGATGTTGACTGGGAATATCTAAGTTTTTGCGAATAATTTTTCGAGCGATTTCGGATAATTTCAATGGCGTTGATTGCAATTGGTTGATTCGTGTTTTAAGCAGGACTATATCGTCATTTGATTGCTCAGCAGTGAATTGTGGAAGAAATTTGTGATTAATTATGGAATAAAATTGCTCAATGTCATAAAAATAGCGAATTAATTGGATAACATTGAAAAAGTATTCGCACACGGTGATGTATTCTTTGTCTTTTCGATTGATTAACACAATTGTATCTGGATAAATAGAAATAGTATTCAATAAATGGATGATGAATTCCGTTTTATCCATTATCGGTGAACAATTGTATTCAAGTAAAGTTAAATAAAATAATGGACAATCGTTGACCAACGTACCCGGAAATATAGGCAATTTCGAGTCGTGTAAACGTGCACCTTTCTCTAATAATTGACGAAGATGTTCAACATTAAGATCATGATGATGATATTGTGCACGTTGATATAGAAGATCGAGTAATGTCGATCCACAATGTAATTCATTGATATCTGGATTTGTTTTCTAAATAAAAGGAAACAAAAAGGATGAAGAGAAGTTTGTCTTATTCAAATGAATTTACCAGCCAATAATCAATAAAATATCGAGCAGCATGTTGATCACCATGTCGAACAACTGTGTGCAAAAATGTTCCTTTGGGTTCATCAACTTGCTCATAAGTACATCCATTTTGCATGAGAAATTCGATTATTTCTAATGATTTTGTACTTTTGACCAAGCAAGCATAATGCAAAGCTGTATATCCATGAAGGCATCGTGCTAGTATATCAATTTTGTAATTTGAAATTAAGTATTTCACCACTTCTAGTTTGCCTTGCATGCATGCGATTAATAATGGTGATATTTTCGATGGATTACTCTGATCATTTAATAAATCTTCATGTTCACCTTTATATAAATCGATCAAATCGGATTTATAATCTTCATCGTTTTTTGATAATAATAAACCAGTATGAATAGGTAAATAATTCTCACTATCGCGCACATCAATTCGAGCATTGCATAGAAGAAGATAATGGACAAGATGGTAGTCATTGCTTGTAAATGCATAAAATAATGGTGTTTGTTGATAAAAATCGAGTACGTTAATACTCAAACCACCAACTTCAATTAAATAGAACGCACATGTCATAGAGCCACTTTTACATGCTAAATGTAGTGCTGTCTGCTGTTCATTATTCACGCCGTTGATATCAGCACCGTTCTTTAATAATAGGTAAACAACATCTGCTTGTTGAAAATTCGCTGCTAATAGTAATGGTTTCATTCCATCCGCTGCCGATTCATTGATGATTTCTTTGCTTTCTGATTTCGAAAGAAGACACCTCGTTAACTGATAAGCATTTGTAGGATGTTGAACAGCTAAATGCAATGGTGTATCACCGATAACGTCCTGGATATTAATCTTCACGTTATTGTCAATCAAAAGCTGAACAAGTTTGTCATTTCCGGAACTTAATGCATAGAAAAGACAATTTCGATTATTGGCATCCAATGCATTGATATCGATTTTTGATGACTTGAGCAATAAGGAAACTAGATCATAATTGTCCAATTGACATGCAACATGAAGAGATTGTCGAGAAAACATATCTTGTTTGCTTAAAATAACATCTTTTTCAATCAACAAACGACATAGATCGATGGCTTGATAGACTGTACATAACATAAATGGATCAATTAACTGTTCAGTTCGTTTTTCGAAATCGAAGATGCCATTTTTATCATTGAGTAATAATTTTAACATATCTGAACGTTTAGTTATGTTTCTTGACATACAAATATAATGCACAGCGGTATTGCCATTCATATCGCATCGATCTCGTTCTAAATTTCGATATTGTAACAAATATTCAATACCATCAAGAAAACACTCATCAATGGTAATCATTAACGGTGTTCGTCCGATGATTGTGGCCTTATTTAATAGATCAGGTTGACGTTCGAGAAGAAGTTGCATCAGACTGAGATTATGACTTAAACAGGCATATGTTAATAAAGTGCGACCTTGATGATCCGATTGAGTTAAATCAATAGAATAGAAATTGTTTTCACAATAGTTTAGCAAGTATTTCATTAGATCATATTGTCCTTGTTGATCATCCTGCGTTATCTCTTCTATATAGGCTGGCATGCAGAGAAAATGGATCGATGTTCGTCCAAAGTCATCTTGAGCCGTAAGCTGAATACCTTTGGAAAGAAACAGATCAACTAAAATGCGGTTTCGTGTCCAACAAGCATAATGAATTGGCTGAATGTTGAATTTATCACATGCATTCACACATGCACCATGCTCAATTAAATCCTGTGCTAATTGTGTTGTATGCTTTGCTCGGCATGTCCAATGCAATGGAGTTGATAATTCTGTTGATATCATATTGACTCTCGCACCATGGTTTATCAGGAGTCGAAGTGTATGTGCATATGAAACGAGTCGTTTAGGAAAATATTTTGACCAAAGACAAACCAATTGAAGGCCTGTTAGATTACGAATCAATTCTTGTTTGTTTGTTTTGATGTTTTCATATACTAATGAAAATGTTTCATTGATATCTTGTTCATTTTCAAGATATAACAAGCAAACTTGACTAAAACCATAGATACATGCTTCATGAAATCCACTCATGGTTGATGAAACACGTTTTTCTTGTTTGTAATGATGAACATTTTTTTCTAAAAGATATTTTACCAATTCATACGACTGTATATCATAGAGAAATCGTAAGAGTGTATCAACTTTATCGCTCGATGTTTTATCATGTAATAATGTCATGTAAAACTCATCTAGTTCAGTTAATAATTCTTGCTCCCATAGTTCGACGAGATAAAGAAGATTCGGAATCCAATCTTGAATGTATTTTGCTAGAAAGAAAACGACAAAGTAGCTAACATGTCATGTGAAATCATCATACTTACCGTCGATAATATCTGATTCAGTTAGCTTACGTGACAGCTCAGTCGCATCTTGTAAATAATTGTCTTCTGTGTTTAATTTCCAAAAGTCATAAATTAACGAGATTTTAGTCGTATCGAGCAACATTATTTTTTATTCTTTTTCATTAAACATAACAATCAAAAGACATATTGATTTGATATATTTTGGTAAGGAATATTTATATCCCAAAATGAAATAAACGACGTCATTTACATTATTTTAGTTAATTGTTAATTGAATGAAGCACGTGAACACATGTTTTTTTTTATATACCTTTAGTTAACGAAACATATGACTGGTGAAGACACGCGTTTACATTTGTCGAAATTTTGCGCAATTCGAATACGGGCCTATTCATGACGTACTTTTCTTTCTGATACGCATGAAATAACAGTCGAACACAAAAATAACGGCAAAATTAGTTGCTCATTCAGTACAACAGAGGAAACGAAATAGGAATTTTTCGCCCTACATTCTTGTTTCTTTCTCTATTCATCATAGTAATCATGTCATAGACAGTGATTTGTCTTGTAAACGTAATTTATGGTAAGGCAATACGTTTTCTATATATTGATCACAATTAAGAGAAATTTCTATCGCTAATTGTTCGAAAAAAAAACGAAAGGAAAAGTGTGAGTATTCTCACACATTCATGTAACAATATTTTTAAAGTAAATGAAAGGTAATAAGAGTTTCAATCTACATGAAATGCACTGTAGAGAAGAAGAAAGCTGCTTTCAAATCATCAATTTAATAATAACAAGAAAACTAAACAAACAGTTTTTTGAGTATCAGCGTTCACTACAACAGACTTCATCTCTAGTGAAGGACAAGTTCAACATGAAAGTAGTGACATTGATTGTCATGTCGTCCCGATTTGAATTAATCAAGCGAGAAAAAAAAACAAGCGAACGAACAAAAAAAGAAGAACGTAATAATAAAAGAAGCTGGGTGAAACAATTCAACATTTCTTATGCAAGTATACATAAAAAAGTAGCATGTCCCAATACCAATTTGATTTGACTCAACAAATATGTAAGGTCAAAATACCCTTAACTGAAAGTTGCGAACGAAGCGAAAGACCAAAGTCCAAACTTGAATTCAACTATTCATTTTTCGAGTTATACATGCATGATTATTCTATGATATATCGAAAGAGTGGTTACCGCCGGTTGACATGATGGACCTGCTTCGTTGGCGAACTGTTGGTACGTTTTTCGTTTGCGGAGGAACTGCCATTCTAGCATGGAAGACAGGATTGTGTAAATTACGATTTTGAAGAAAAGTTTATGTTCTGAAGAAATTTATCTTTGTGATCGCTTTCGATAATAGATGTGTATTTGGTTTAAGGTTTTACAGAAAGGAAATGAAAGCGATGAGTAAGGTATACTCGTGTTCACGCTCTTCGTTTGTACTGACCTTCTGGTCACTGAGCAATGACTGAGATAATGATCCATCTTTGTCATTCACGTTTCTATATGTATTACAGTAGCTCGATTTAGAGAGATGTCTGAAGAACTAAACACTTAAGTAAATCGATGATTAAAATTTATTACTTTGAAGCTAGCATAGAAGAATTCGCATGACCAAACGATATGTTAGCTAAAAGCTTTTTTACTAAATAAGTCCACTCGATTCAGAATTTAATTCTACATCGAATACTGACATTTTCATGGGCGGGACTTCTTTAATACAAAATTTTTTTAACTAACACACCGTTTCATCGTGCTCTTCACACTTGTTACCTTCCACTAGACTAGACCAAACGCAGAAAACAACAAAATGAGCTTATTAAGAACGCACCTTCAACTCGTTGGGAAATGTTCCAATCGAGTGCTCTACTTTGCCGACGAAACAGAATCCTTCAGATTATCTTTCACAAAATTCATACTGTATCATCATGGCAGTTTATCACGGTCGACGATCAAGAGGGGCTAATTTCTTATTTGGTTTTCGTCGAAAATACAGTATCTAAAGAATGGGTTAATCAGATGAAGGTTTTTATGCGATTTACTATCACAACTATGTCGAATATATAATGACTTTTTTTATCAATGACCTGAGTACTGGGTAACGCGGATAATTATTCAATAGATGTCAGTAATCACCAGTATCCTACAGACCAATCCAATTTGAGATAGCAGTAGAGGTCCATGAAGTTATTCTTCAATGGTACGAACAGAAGAATTTTTGGTTACCGTTCATTTGTCTACGTTCGTTTCATCTGTAGTAAATCGATATTATCATTTGAATGTGTTTTTAGATGACTTCTGTGGTGGAGTCTTCTACCACAATAGATGATGAATCAACGTCGACTACATTAAAACGACGTCGATCATCAACTACAATTCCAAATGAGACAGACACGGACGAAATGCCGTTTAAACGCGTTCGTTCTTCATCTTCTTCTACTAATCAGTTACCATCCGATACAAATACCCTTCCATCCATGTTCACATGTCTTAATAACATAGTTCAATGTCATCGTAATCTAGTTCGCGACTATGTAAATTTACAAATGTGTGATCGTCCTGATTTATCATTAGATGAACAACGTTTTATTCAAGCTGAAGAAGATCTTATTGAGAAAGTTGAAAAGAATCTCCATGATATTAATCATGTACCATCGACGCCACCTTCACGAAACGGTAAACGTCAACGATACCAATCGATGAATTCCACAAGTCAATCTGTTGATCGTGTTAAACATGAAACACTTATCTTAAAGCGAATAGATGAATTAAAAGCTGATGGTAAATGGACGAATCAACGTTTAGCGAAATGTTTAGAGCCAAACAAACGTAAAACACATTGGGATTACCTGCTCGATGAAATGCGTTGGTTAGCTGAAGATTTCGAACTAGAGAAACGTTGGAAACAAGCAATGGCAAAGAAGCTTTCTCTAGCGGTTCTCAAATATTTTCGCGATAAACAAAACCTTGAACAGCAACAACAACACGACGAAATCAAACATTTACGTAAACATGCACAATTTGCATGCCGAGAAGTAATGCATTTCTGGAAAAATATCCATAACATCGCTGAATATAAAGCAATAACACGTACACAACAACTAAGGAAATATCAGTTAGATTTACCTTTGAATATCAGTGTCGATCAACCAGAGAAATATTCTGATTGGCTGGTACAATCATTGAGAAATTCGGCTGTGCCACATTTAAACAATGAAATCGACATGGATGAAGAGACCGATGATGAAGAAACTATTGAACGTGAGGAACAAAACGAACCAGATGAATATGATTTGAATGAATTACAAGAATTAAAAGATGGTCAAGAAGAATCGCTTGACACTCTATTGAAACGTCACTATGGAATTGATCTATTAGATTCATCAATGGAAAATGCAGACAATAATTTCGATGATGGTCAATTGTGTGAAGTACTTGATGATGAACTCGACGAACAAGATCCTCCATCAAATCAAGAACCAATTACAACCGAGAAACAAGTGGAAGATCTTGCATCAGCAGCTCAATCATTACAACCAACAGGTCTCACACTCCAGACAACTTCAGTTAACATACCGGTGCCTTTTCTGCTTAAACATTCATTGAGAGATTATCAACATGTGGGTTTCGATTGGCTAGTTACATTCTATGAACATAAACTCAATTGTATATTAGCTGATGAAATGGGTTTAGGTAAAACAATTCAAACCATTGCCTTGCTTGCACATTTAGCGTGTAAAAAAGGCGTTTGGGGTCCACATTTAATCGTTGTTCCAACGAATGTTATGCTTAATTGGGAATTAGAATTGAAGAAATGGTCTCCTGCATTTAAAATTTTGACTTATCATGGTTTCATAGAAGAGTGTCAAGAATGGACAAATGTGAATGCATTTCATATTTGTATTACATCATATAAACTTCTTCTGCAAGATACAAAACTTTTTCAACGAAAACAATGGAAATATCTCATTCTAGACGAAGCACAAAATATTAAAAATTTTCAATCACCACGATGGCAAACATTGTTAAACATTCATTCCCAACGTCGATTATTATTGACTGGCACACCCTTACCAAATTCATTAGTAGAGTTGTGGTCGCTGATGCATTTTCTAATACCAAATTTACTTGCATCACATGAAGATTTTCGTGAATGGTTTCCAGATTCGTCAACAGAAACGGATGATTCAATAATAAAGCGTTTGCACAAGACTTTAAGTGCGTTTGTTTTACGTCGTTCGACAAATGATGTGGAAAAACAACTGCCGAATAAGCATGAACATATTCTAATGTGCCGTTTATCGGAAAGACAAAGAGAATTATATGAAAATTTCATTCAATGTCAGTCAACACGTGATACTATTCAACAGGGGTCTTATGTGTCTATGATGAATATACTTATGCAATTAAGGAAAGTTTGTAATCATCCAGATCTATTTGAACCAAGACCAATCATTTCACCATTTGTATTTCAAAAGCATTCGATTACATGTGATGTACCAACATTAGTTACTGACCTTCGATTCAAAAATCCATATTTAGCCTTGAATTCTTCGCGTAATGATGCATTCTTTAGTTATCGAATTCAGTTTGCTTTACAAGCAACTAGAGAGATGATTATGAACGCGATCAACCACTTGAATACGGATGATATGGATGATGATCATCATCTTCCGCGAATCCAATTAACAACAGATATTATCGAACGATATAGAGATGGATCAGCATGGTTTCAGACCAATGGGAAGCTAAGAAATCTTCGCACTCGTTCCAGGATGAAACCAAGACTGTTAATTGAAAGGCAATTTCCATCGGATGAAATATACGATGAGATTTGTAAACAACGTGAAGAAGAACGTTTGACTCGTTATGAATTCTTATGTGAAATTAATGCAGAACGATGTCAAAATTGTCCATTATATGGTTCTGATCTTCTTCAACAAATTGAATCAGTCATGCATCCATGCTATTCCTCAAATCGAACGATATTCAATGGTTATGCATTATGTCAACATGTTCATCAAAGTTTAACAACGATAAAAGATTATATGTCAATGACAAATGCACTTCGAGCATTAATTAAACCGAATCGAGATAGGTTAGATGAATTGAAAGATATACTCGATCGATTTATCCTGTGCACAGCACGTGTATTAGCTTTTCCCGTTGAGTTGTCTCGACTGAATGGAATTTCTCAAACAACAAAAGCGACGACTGAAAAACCTTTAATTGAAGTTCTATCTTCG
The DNA here is from genome assembly GCA_905250025.1 of Adineta ricciae. Lineage (NCBI taxonomy): Eukaryota > Metazoa > Rotifera > Eurotatoria > Adinetida > Adinetidae > Adineta > Adineta ricciae. Next base: position 139,721 of record CAJNOJ010000120.1, read on the forward strand.
ATTGATTTCGATGTTCTCTCATCAATGAACGATATACAACAAAATATGCTACTACAATTTCCTGAACGACAATTGATTGAATATGATTGTGGAAAATTACAAACACTTCATCAGTTACTTTCTGATTTCAAACAAAACGAACATCGTTGTTTAATTTTTACTCAAATGACCAAAATGCTCGATATTCTCGAAAGATTTTTGAACTACCATGCTTATACATACGTACGACTAGATGGAACAATGCCTGTCCTACAAAGACAATTATTGATAGAACGATTCAATAGTGATAACAAGATCTTCGTTTGCATTCTATCGACACGTGCAGGAGGGATTGATGGGAATTTAACCGGTGCTGATACAGTTATTTTTTATGATTCGGATTGGAATCCAATAATGAACGCCCAAGCACAAAATCGATGTCATCGAATTCGACAGGTGAAAGACGTCCATATTTATCGGTAAGGATCTTCGTTTTATATGAAATACTTTGAATATCTAAATTATCTATTCTATAGACTCATCAGTGAAAACACAGTGGAAGAAAATATCTTGCAAAATGCCAATCAAAAACATTTACTCGGTGATATCACTGTCGATGATCGTAGTTTCGATATCAGTTATTTTCAAAAGGTATGAATTAGTCGTATTTTACATCAATGTGATTTACTGTTTTTCTTCTTGATATACTAGAATCATATTCGTCAATTATTCGGTCAATCAGTTGACGCTAATCGATCGTTGAGCACAACTGACGAAGATCTAACTGCGACACAATTTCAAGAAGCTATTGCTTCAGTCGAAGATGAATCAGATCGTCAAGCTGCTGATGAATTAATCAATGAAATGATAAACAATATGCATGAATTCAATGAAGGAGAAACAAATGAAGAACAAATAACTGACAAACAACATCAACGACAAATGGACGAAGTTGAAGAAGAATTACAAACACTTGATGATCAGGTATAAATCTATCGATATTCTGTTCAATTGAACCGAAAAAATGCTTTCCTTTTGCCATATTCTAGCTTCGACCGATTGAACGATATGTGTTACGTTGTTTGGAAACCAATCGTGACGAATATGATTTGACACAAATGAATTTTAATAGCCATGTAATCCGTTGTATTCAACTGCTCATTGTAATCTAGAGTTTTATTCATACTTCTAGTTTGATACAGATCAAATTCGAAAAGATTGGCATTCATCACGTTTGAAAGCATTGAAAGAAGAAGAAGACAAACAACTTGAACAAGCAGATGATGAAAAGATGTATACATATGCACGGGACAACGAAAGAAAGGTGAAATATAAATATACATATACGTATACAAAGATAGTTTGGTAGAGAATAAAGATCTACAGTTAGACTTCTGGAAGAAACAATAATTAAAACACCAAATGACAAATAACTAATTTGTTTTTCCTTTGTTTAGATTTGGGTTACGGAAGATGGACAGATGTTTGAGGTTTGTATAACTACATTTCGAACGAGTGTTTGAATAGTCGCGTTTTATTAGATATGGTGTGGTATTATAATGAAGTATTCAGCAGATGAAGATCAGGAATTCTACAATGATGATGAGCTTGATATTGGTTATGAACATGAAGCAATGCTTATCGAATCAGAAGAATACGTTCGGTTCCCATTACCAAAAGGTAAAAGTAGAATACTATCAGATCAGGGTTTTTTTATAGTATCTCTTTTAGCACTTGCTAATGCAACGAATGTGTCCAAAATGGATACGAATATTCTTGTGCCACGTTCGCTGTTCGATCGATCGAATTTACTGCTCAATACTCAGTCATCCTCGTTATCAACAAATACATTAAACAAACCAAAACAAACACCAACAAATAATAAAATCTTTCCAGCAAATGTTACCACTCCAACAACACCACCACAAGCAAATACCAAAGCTCGTCAATTGTATGTTAACAATGGTACAACCACAACTCCACTGCCGAATACTTCGAATTCGAACGTGATTGTTTCGGCATCAGCATCAAATACGCCGCGACCTGTCAAACTAGAAGAAATCCTTTCAAAAGATAACCTTCAAGGTTTATTAGAAATCGACAACAGCGATTGGCTCATATCCGAAGATTACAAAGTTTTGGACACCATTCAAAATATTCAGCAATTACCACTATCATCCATGTCATTCTCGAGTACCGCCAATGCTAACAAACCACAATCGATGTCGTCCAACACATCTTTATCGTCATCACCATTATTACCATCAACACTGCCATCGTCGTCAGCATCCTCATCAATGGTAAATAATACCACAAATGCACTGACGCAGAATTGGGATTTTATTTCTGATAACGTGAATCGTTATTCGCGTGTGTTACGTACGCCCAAACAATGTAAACACCGTTTTGAACAAGTTATCGGTCCACGAGAAGAAGGTCGGGTCGTGTACGATCTCATCAAAAAGAAGAAACATGTCATAAAAGGATCTGTCAAAGTAAGATCAGTGCTAAGAAAAAAGAACCTATTTTCTACTCTATATATTTGAATTTGAAGATGTCAGATGATAACTGGCAAATGTTACGTACAAATCAACTATTTGTTCATGATAATTGCCAGAAATTAGTCCAAATCTATCATCAAAAGTTCGAAAGTATTTCTCAATTTGATCAGCAGCTATCATCATTAGTCTATTTAAATAAATTTAAACAAATTCAAGCTGCTCAAGTTGCACATCATCATATGCGAGGCTTGAAACCGAGCTCACTGTTGCAAGAGAACAGTAAGTGACTCTTTGTTCGGAGAAGATGTTTTGAATTGTGTGTGATTCAGATATCAATATCGATCTTCCATTGGCACCTGGTGACGTTTCATATCAACGGTCAGAACGGGAGAAAGAATTAAAACAACAGCAACAACAACAACAACAGCAACAGCAACAACAACAACAACAACAGCAGCAGCAGCAGCAACAACAGCAGCAGCAGCAGCAACAACAACAACAACAACAACAACAACAACAACAACAACAACAACAACAGCAACAACAGCAACAACAACAACAGATCACTCAGCTTATTACTGGCACTGTTCCTGCACAACAACAGATACCCACTACACCCACTAGTATTGAAACTATCAAACAGCAACAGCTTTCATCTGCGAGTGCCGTATTGACACCAGCAATGAATTCTCGAGTAAGTCAATTTCTTTTTGTTCTTTCCCGCTCAGCAATACTCTATTTAGATCCGTCCATCACTATCACAAAATACTCCTACATCAGTCAATGCATCACCTTCAACACCTTTATCGCTCATTCAAACATCATCTCCATCCAATCCACCTACAATTCAACGAACTGTTTCAAATAATATCATTGTTGCTACTAACGACCATCATAGTATCACTTCAACTCGTTCGCAAAGCGCCACTTTACCACCTCGATCGAGTGTACGTACTAGAAACTCATTCTTTCCACAGGTAAAATACGTCTGGTTTTCTAACTTTGTAGCTTCCATCTTCTACGGCCATCAATTCCACGTCTTCATCATCGCAATCATTGATCCCGACTACTACTACTATTGTTGGTCAAAGGCCAATGCAAGTTTTACCATCCAATAATTTGCCTACAAATGAAGTAACTACATCACAGCAGAAACAAACTGGAACTGGTATGAGTAGATTTGCGTTTTACGTCTCGACGGACTATGTTTTTTCCGTAGTTCAAATTTCTGTGAATGATTACCGCAATGTCCGTGGTGTTTCACAACAACACCAGCAACAGCAGCAAACAGGTGTCAATGCAACGCCAACTACGAATCTTCAAGTTCGTGCACCAAATAGTTTTACACGAAATCAAACTCAAGTATGTGAAAACTCAACTATTTCTAAAAGAAAATCACCCTGTTTACAATACAATCGTTTCCACTTTAGACACCTATGCTAACTGCTCTCGAAGGCCGTTCTCAAACTCTATCGTCTCCAAAATCTCAACCGACACAACCACAACAGCGACCACCGTCAACCACGCCACGTCCACAATCTATCACACAATCTCAGATTGACTACCCTGTTCAACAACAAGTTAAACCTCTCACATCGTCAACTGTAATTCTAATTGGAAAAACTGTTATAGCCTATTCTATCTATTCACATTCTAGTCTCAATCAACTCTTCCGATTGCTGTTGTTCGTCCAGCGCAACATCCGCCGACATCAAATACTCCACCAGTGTCAAATTCTCCAACATCACCTTCGAACCTTCCTTCTGTCAATATCACTCTACCTTCAACAAGTAAGTCGAGTTAGTTATTGACAAATGTCATTGTCCTCATTTGTTTCTACATAGACAAATTAGCTACATCAGTAAATACAACAGGAGGCGCAACAACTATAACAAATAATTCTCCTCAACAACTACGTACGACAACAACAACGTTTCTACCTAATAAACAACAACCTACATCCCAAACTCAAACAATTCCAACACAAATTCGACAGTTAATTACAAATACGGCTAACAACCCTCTGCAAACACAATCGACAACGAATGCGCAACGATTAACAGAAGCTGCACAGCGTTCACCAACGAATGTAAGTATCGAAAAGCTGCTTTTTGAATATCTCATTGTTTTTCTTCTAGTTTCAACAATTACTTACATCACGCGCAGCCGCTCTATCCGGTCAAGTCCGTAATGTGCGTATCGTAACATTTAACGCTGGAACCACCCCAACGACAGGCATTGGTGATACAACATCGACAACAACAATAAATCCATCCCAAACAACTTTGCAACCAACAAATATTACTTATAGTCGCGCAAATTCAACTTCTACATTAATACCACGTTCAACAATTAATATCGAACAAGACATTTCACCTCATATAGCAGCACAAATACAACGTCTTAAATCATTCGAAGTTACAACTACAGATGCTAATGATCCAACCCAAGCTCCACGTGCAGTACTTGTTCCAGCACGAACAATATCTGGTGCATCAACACCGTCGACAACAACTGTAGGTCCAACGGCCAAGATCAAATCTACATCGTTAATTGACCCAGCAGCGCTCGGCTTGACAGGTAAAACCTCTCAAGCTAATTTTGTTCTTCAATTACCATCAATAACAACCTCACCGGGTGGAGATGATCAAGCAACAACAAATGCATCTGGATTATTTCGACAAAGTCTGATGCAACAGTTAAATTTAAGACCATCAAATATAAATCAACGCGCTCAGTCGCCAACAACAATTTCCAGCGCGACAAATTCAATGACTTTGAATCGATTAGTTCCCCAATTTCATATTCGTACCACAGCTGCGCTCAGTTCTTCACCTACAACAACACAACTGTCAGCTGGGCAAGTTATGAACGAACAAATAGCGTCATCATCCCCTCCACCTGCCTCGTCTTCATCTTCTACGACTTGATAATTGTTTTCTTTCTGTCTTTTTTTTCTATATCTTCGATGTACAGTTAGTCAGCTTGACCGTTTATTTTTTTTTCTAGTCGAAACCAGAAACAGAAAACTTATTTTTTATTGTGCACGCTAGAGAACGTGTTCTTCCCCGAAGATCTTTTCATATTGGCTTAAAGTATTTGTAGAATTCGGTCTTGAAACTGATATTTTTATATTATCTCGCCCGAATTTGTTATATGCATATACATTACCTTATCTGAGGATAGAAATGCNTCAGCTTGACCGTTTATTTTTTTTTCTAGTCGAAACCAGAAACAGAAAACTTATTTTTTATTGTGCACGCTAGAGAACGTGTTCTTCATCTTTATATACATGTGTACTTATATATATATATTATTGCAAAGAAATTCAAGAAGAAAGAAAAAGATCTTCTCAGGGATATATATGTATGCGTTCTCATTTGTTCGTTTTTTCCCAAGAAGATCGACAAATAAACGAAAACTCCAATAATTCATGTTTTTTTTCTCTTTGATTATTATTAGATTAATATGAAAGACGACAAATTAATTGAATATTTGTTTCCATCGAAGAAGAAAAGAAAATCAACAAGTGAAAGTTTAGAAGATAAGCAAAAATATGACGCACGTCTATTGGCATTTCTATCCTCAGATAAGGTAATGTATATGCATATAACAAATTCGGGCGAGATAATATAAAAATATCAGTTTCAAGACCGAATTCTACAAATACTTTAAGCCAATATGAAAAGATCTTCGGGGAAAAAAGCTATCCACACCCTTTAAAGTACATTCTCACTAATTTTAGTTGGATGCAACGTTGTACCGTCGGATTCTATTACAAATGCCTACAAAAATAATTCCACGCATGGCCAATCCATTACTTCTAGCCGATTTCTTGACAAGTTCATATGAGACACAAAACAATGCATCAAAAATTCTTGCACTACATGGTCTTTATGTATTATTGACCCAATATAATCTGGAATATCCATTCTTCTTTGGTAAACTCTATGCATTATTAACTGTGGATTTGTTCAGTGCGAAATATAAAGCGAGATTTTTCTATTTACTCGATATATTTCTTCAATCCTCGTATGTTTACCTTTGTTTTCATAGAAAATAAGTTTGTTGAAATATTCTATTTAGACATTTGCCAGCAAATTTAGTAGCTAGTTTTGCTAAACGTCTTGCTCGATTAGCTTTATTGATTCCACAACATGATCAATGTTTAATCATAACATTTATTTACAATTTAATTGTTCGACATCCGACCATTCGAGTCATGATCGATCGACAATCGACTTCACCAGTCAAAGATGACACGTATTCACCCGAAGAACGAGATCCAAACAAATCAAATGCCATCGATAGTTCATTATGGGAAATCGAAGTAAAATCATAAAACTATCACCGATCATCTTTGAAAATCTATCAAAATTTCTAGTCATTAACTCATCACCATCATCCCGATGTGGCTACTTGTGCTCTTGCATTGATGTCTCTACGAAAAACGAATCATGAACGAGAGATTCATCCGTTGTTAGAAATCGATTACGATGAAGTTTGTCTTTTGATAACTTATTTGTTGTTTCTTCACGTTCTTTTCTATTTAGATGTTTGAACATGATTGTAATCGATCAAATCGGTCTCGCAAGAAAAAAAATAAAATAAAAACAACACCTACTACCGATTGTCCGATCAATTATAATACAGCGATTAGCTTATTTGATTGATAATAACGTCGTTGTTTTTCTTTTTATTGCAAAAAAGAATAAAGATAAAAACATTCTCTCAAAACGAAGCACCTTGCATTGCACGGAATGAATGTTTAATAAAAAGAACAAAAAACAAATGAGGTAGCGTATTAGTTCAGATCTGACAGTTAATCGAAGCAAGAAAAAAAGCAAGAACGCAGAAGTTTTAACTTTAAGGTTTCGGACGTCGATGTATCTGCATAAACTTGGCTTTCTTTGTAACGGGCTTTTGAGGATTTCCGAACAATTTATAGTATTCCAATAATAGTTCTTTCCAGTAAAGTTCGACATTTTGCATTGTGAGTGCATTCCAGATAAAATCGCGTCCTTGTCGGGCAATCTTTGCAACCAAACGGTCATTGCTTTGTGCGAATAATAGAATATCTTTGACTTCATGTAAATCAGTCGAAATTGGAATGTAATGATACCATGGTTCAAGACGATCATAGAAGAATTCAATCCAATCAGATCCAACATGTAAAACAAGTGAACCACATAAAAACAAATGGCGTAAACGAAACGATGCAGCTACACCACGAAAATTGAATAAATATTTAAACTGACAGAAGTCTTCATGTTTTAATTCACTCGCTGGTGGGTAACCTAATGTGTCTTCGTCCGACTTCCACGCTTGGTTTTTTGTATACTGTGCATCGAGTAAGTCAGGACTGCTGCGAGATAATAAAATAAGCGGGTCACGTTCCGGCGATGTTCGTGAGCCACGAAAGAAGCCACGGGATTCTTTTTTCGACCATGGGTAAGTTTGGCGAGCTTTGTTCAGCGTTTGTCTCATAACGTCCCATCGACCGATACCTGTTGGATAGACACTACCCAATGCTGGCCCGCCATCCCAGAATGCCCAAGCTGGATAGAGAATATCTGTATCACGAGAATCTAATGATTTGCTGAATGATAAGATTGGGATAGTGGGTTGATTTTGTGGCCAATCGTAAGTATTCAATAAAAATTCCATATCGGGTAAGGAATCGATGATGTTGAGAAGAAAGTGTTCGATGCCATGATTTCGTGCTGGAAAAATCAATTGATCTTCAGTTTGACGGTATAAACGATGATTGATGATCTGATAGAGCGTAAGACGATGAGCATGTGCAGTAGCTTCGCTTACAGTTAGCTGTCGTCGTATGCCATCAATCGATTGATTTTTCCAGTAGGAAAAGTCTCGGTCGATTTGTTGATGAAATACTGTCAGATTTGGATCGTCTGTTCGATTCAAATGATCTTTTTCGGCTTGCTCAATCAACTTAATATATTTCTCCCATTGTACATCCGTGGGCGATAACAATGGCTGGTTTTCATCACGAAAATACTTCGTTTTCTCATGATTAACATCGCCTGATTCATACTCAGGTGAAGTATCTATTTTTGCACATAAGAAGAGATAAATGATAATAATAAGATGCACACCGTGAAATGACATTCTTTTATTCACAAGCAAGCTATTCGAATGAGTATTTTTTTATTCGTTCTTCGTCTTGTAACTGCGTCGTATAAATAAGAGATTAATAAATCATTAAAGCGACATCTATCGAAAAACAAATGTTGTTGTTGTGTTTTTTTTCTTTTTTATTAAAGTCTATTTTTGCTGACTGAAAAGTAAAATAAGATTCTTTTTTTGGTCGAGAAAATTGATTTGATTATCTTTGAAAGAAAATCATTCGCATTTGAAGATTGATTGTTTTTTTTTTGGGATTTTTTATTCTGTCTTTATGTTGTTTTTGTATCTGAATATATTTGTTTATTTGTTTATGAAAAAATTCCAAGATAAAATGCATTAAGTCACCATACGATCTATCTCTGCTATCTGCATCGTTTTTACGCAAACAATCTACGATTTCTCTCCTGTTGTTTTCTTTCTTCTCGATTTCACACATAATATATTCGTTTTAGATTTGTTTTTTTTTTATTATTTAATTTTGTAAATTGAATTTTCAATGCAAGCAGACGAAGCAGAATTCGAAGGAGTATCGAATACATTAGACACTCCATCAATAATGACACCAAATATTGTTATGCCACTCCAGACATACAAACCGTCATTTCTTTCAATGGATTCCACACCTACAGCTGACAATAATAACGAGAATCCTAAACCGTCGAATTTGTCTTCTATGATTACGAAGACGAACGGTGAAATGCCATTGACGTCGGCCGATGTGAAAGTATCAAGAATCGAAGATGAACTGAAGCAAAGTTTAAGTGAACCACGTAAGCCGACACCGTCGCCATTTCAAAAAATATCATCAACGCCCGTTTTCAACTTGGATAAACCAGTTCCTGTCATAGTTACCGATGATGGAATAACAGTTGAAGTCCCATCAACAGCAGATGTATGATACGAGCTTTTAATGAGTCATCAATCACTTTGTATTTGTGTATAGGTTGTTAAAGAACTAGAAGCATTGACAAATGTAAATCCGTTAACGCTTCAAGCGAAAACATTAACCAATGAAACAAATGAACGTGAAGCAAGTACAATGAATGGTGATAATATTCGTTATGATTCTCCGCCAACAATAAATATGGGTAATATTGTCTCTCCGAAGAAGAAGTTCCTTATTCGAAGTCAATCCCATACAGAGCCAACATCACCAATACAGAATAATAATAATAATTCTCAATCTCAAAAAAGTGATAATAGTATTTCAAATACACAAAATGGTTTCGATGATGAAAATTCAATGGATGATTCTATGAATAACAGTTTTGCACGCATACCAGATCTACACGCAGGAACACATCATAGTGATACTCATGTGAATAATAATCATCAGTTCAAATCTACCATAGATAATGCCAATGATCTAAATATACAGCTAAGATTAGATCACAATGGTTTACCGCATTCGCTGAATAAACAACAAACTATCATTATGAACAGTATTAACCAGAATAAGCGACCATATCCACAAGCTAATCTTGGTAGAACAAAGATTGTTTGAGTTTAATCATATACATCTGTTTTTTTCTCTCTCTCTCTCATTTTAGGTACGGGTAATCCGGCAATGACTAAAACAGGTACACTAATCATTCCACAGCCATCATTAAATGAGGTGTCATCAAGTGATTTATCAACGAATGTGAAACGTCAAAGAACAGTTCCAATACCAATGAATACAACAAGTATGAGTTTTCGTCCACCATTTCCATCCTCATCAACATCTGGTAATGCATCGCATGCAATACCATCGACAACAAACAATTCGAATTCAAATGTGGGTACGGAGGATCAACGAAAGAAACAAATTCGTGATAGCAATCGTGAAGCAGCACGACGTTGTCGAGAACGTCGCCGGCAGTACATTGAACAGCTCGAAGGAAACTTAGAACAGTATAAATTACAAATAAAACAAGTGAGTGACAAATTAGCTCGTGTCGAACGCGAAAATACTCAATTACGAGCAATTCTATCTGAAACGAAAATTCTCCATCCATCCACACATCTTGCCATCAATGATTCCCATATTGAATATACAAATGTTATTGCCGCAAATTCAATTGATCACATGTCCGATTCGAACCATCACGCAGAGAGTGGAACTATTCAAAGGAACTATATTAATAGAAATAATCTTTAGTCTTCCAGTAATTTTCTTTTTTTTTAACCATACATGTCCATCGGTAAGAGGATACTGTTTATTTTATTTTTTTTGAAAAAAACAAATCCATATAGAAAAGGGATATCACAGTGTTAAGCCGGTTTATTATTATTTTTCTTTCTTCATGTACATTCTGTCTCCGCAGAAAAACCTATTTTCTTTCTTGCAGTGACTTGTTTTTCTTTTTCTTTGTAGTGCTATATTGTCATTGTATATAAACGTAGTAAAACAACTTTCTATCTACTACTACCACTAACTTTCCCCCTTCATTTTATGTGTGGAGCAAAATCAAAGTTTCTATATTTTTCTTGTTTCTGTTTGTCCTGATAGATCTTATTGTATCGCTTGAGCATAGGTGTATATGCGATGATAATTTTTATTTATCTTTTATGCTCTTGGTTATTTGACTGTCATATGTCTTTATATATTTATGTACTCACTTTGCCATCAATATCCTTCATGTTATAACTATGTTTTTATTTTTTCTGCTCTTGTTTAAAAATATATTGTTTTGTGTATGAAAAATTGAATTTAAAAATAAAAAAAGAATATTAATTGATTGAAAAGTTTGTTTTATTTTTTAGATGAATATGCGATTTTTCATCTTAATTTGTTTCATAGCAAGCGTTTCTTCGTCTGTCGATAGATGTAAGTTCGTTTTGTTATTCCATTTTGATTGATTTCATTTGATTATTCTAGTTCTAATCAATTCTATCGATAATTGCTGGGCAATCGAGACAAATAATACCATCACAGATGCATATAGTGCACTGATTAGTTTCTCACCCATACTTGCTGAAAAGATCGATCCTTGTTCAGTACATATAACTAATCCATGGATATCAGAAATACAAAATGGCTTTGGAATCTATCTTCCTCATGGTATGGATTGCTCATCGATTATAACTATCGAATGTCTACCAGGCAGTGCTCTCTTTCAACACGTATGTATTAACATGAGAGAAGCAGAGAAAAGTTATTTGTGAATTTCATTTCAGACAATGCCTTCATCTGTTCAATATACATGCCGAACGAATACAAGTGGTATCGTCATGCCGTGTAATTCGATTTCATTAACATCGAAACGGAATGTCACTTATCAAGGATCGAGACGGGTCGTCGATGTTCAACTTGTTGCGTTAGCAAAAGGTCCGTTACGAAGATTTGTTTTGCTCAAATTGGTTATCAATGTAATTTGATATTTAGAACCATGCATGAATAAAGATCTATTCTTTCAATGTCCCAAAGATTATCCTCGTTCATGTATTGCTCGAGAACTTCGATGTAATGGACGAACCGAATGTTTTAGTGGGGACGACGAATATCACTGTGAACGTAAGGTGAAAAGATCGAATAATTTCTTGAAGCTTTTTTTCCTTTCAATTTAGATTCTTATGGAGAAGGTTATCTTCCACTAGGACTGATTATTCTTCTGATAATAGGATTTCTCTTTGTTGTTTGTATTGTATCAACAAGTGAGTTTCTTTTCTTCATATGCGCCATCCTATTTATTTCTTTTATTTGTTAGTTTTTGCATGTTGTTTCTGTCGGGCTGCATGCCATGCAATTATTCGTCGTTTTCATCCATCGAAAAAACAGAAACTGTTTCAAAGTACATAAATATTCAACTATCCCCTACTTTTATTCGTTGTTTTCAAATATTTAGAAAATGATACGACCATGATTACGGGTGAAGATGCTGGTCTAATGAGAGGTCTTACCACATCGCATGTCGTTGAGACTCTACCTCAACAACATACTGAACCGGCACCATTAATTATCGATTCAACAAAACCTGTTTATCCTCATCTCTCATGATGTCAAACATCTCAACATACATATGTACGAATACATCTAATTAATCAATTTAATGTGGATCTTCTCTTGTCGGATACATATTCATAATCTCGCTGATACGTTTTTCTTCTTTTTCCTTTCTCTTTCTTTCAAGTCAGATAATGTTCGACTACTTTTGTGAGTATCATTTCTTGATATGTTTTGGCTGAGGGCGTTTTTTTTGCTTCCTATTGAATGAATCTTCCACTGAAATGAAATGTAAATGTTTGTCATATCATGAATAAAGGCTCTCTCATCTGTCATATAAATAACATATTCTCATGATCTATTTCAGATGTTAGTTTATAGTTTTCTTATCCCTTTTTTATTATTATCACCATTATCGGCTAAAGTCACATATTGTAAGAAGAAAAATTTACAAATGAAGACTAGTGCACATCTTTCACTTTCATTTAGTTAATCTCGAGAATATTTACGGACCTTATTGCAATGCACAGAATACATTCACACTTGATGCCGGTGTTGTTCGATATGCTGGGTATGTTTTCCAGGAAAGGATTCTCTTGATATGAATATCTGTGAGATTTAGAACACCATGGCTTGGTAAATGTGAATTAAACCTACAAAGTTGCTGTTTACCAATGTTGAACGGCTCATCTCTTGCTGCTAATTTATCAATCTCAACGAGATTTTATATTCACTTGTTGAAACCACCTACGTGTCGAACAGAATATGTAATTATTGAAGCTGAAACCGGTGAAATGGTAATAAATCTACTATGATCGAGAAAGAGGCATAAACATTGACTATCTTTACAGATTCCTATTGATTGTAATACAACAGAGGGTGCTGAATACTATTTGGACACTGAACGACTAAAAGTAATCTATCATCGATTAGAAAAGTTTCCAATCTCAAAGTTTTCAATGGTCGTCACACCACTGAAATTCAAAACACGTAAATATCTTCGAAGAAAGAATAAGACGAGCATTGACTTGCAAATTTCCATTTGTAGGAATGTTTACGCCGTGCGGTTTCGATTGTTTTACAGATACGTATTGTATCGATCGTAGTCTCGTTTGTGATCGATATCAAAACTGTCCGAATCGCGTTGATGAATCGCATTGTGAATACAGTACGTTTTACTTTATGACTTTCAACTTTATTGTATCATTTGCATATCTAGGTCAAAATCGACCATCGTTATCGTTTCATGGAAAAGTGGCTCTTTTTGCCGTTCTCTTGGTTATCATATCAGTCGATGTTTCATCGATATTGATTTGTTATTTCTGTTGTGGAATCTCCAATCGAAATCGTTTGGGTTCAAAAGATCGAAAATCCGGTACGTAGAGTCGAACGGCGATCGTCTTTTATGATATCTTTCTTTTTCTTCTAGCTCCAACAAATATAGAAGAAGGTGCTGCTCCTAGAACCCCTCTTTTGCAATCAACCACGCCTAACGATAATAATTAATCTCATTTTTTTTTATACTTGGTGCTTATTTTTACCATATCGTTTTCTACCTTTCTATCCGACATCTACGTTTTGTTGTCTTTTATCGTGCAGATAAAATAGATTTTATTCTCTTTTTTTTTTCTACAAATCAGTCAGCCTAGTTTTTATTCATTTCAATTCTGTTTGTTTTCGATGATTCATTTATGACTTGAATGCATTGAATAGACATAAATGACTCGAAAAGCGAATCTCATCCGACTTATTCATCCAGAACTGGTTTCTGAACAAGTCATCATCGGACAGAACGAAATGAATAAAAACAAATGCGCCTCTTTTTTTCTGTTTACTTGTCGAAATATTTTTTCATCTGGAGAAGTTTTTCAATAAATTGTCGAATGAATAGTGGTTCAGCATCACTATCAAATCTCATTATTGGATGTCCATTGAAATCAATCAGAAACTTCTCAAAATTCCATCGAATATCATCGGAATGATGTGGTTCATAGAATATCGCCGTATGATCTTCGAAATCCTTTCTCGGCGATGGTATAGATAACTTGAGATATTCATACAAAGGGTGTTGTTTCTTTCCGTTGACATCAACAAGCCAAAAGAGAGGAAATTTCGGAATAAAATCATTTCCAGGTCGCACATATTTTAAACCATTTAACAATTCAAGTTTGCTTTCAGCTGGTTCTTGATAACCGAATTGATTACATGGAATAGCGAGAATGGTAAATAGATTCGTTGAAGCAAACTCTTCTTGTAATGCATTCAATTGAAGATATTGAAATGTAACACGTCAGAATGTCGCAACATTCACAATTAAACATAATTGATTTCTATATTTTGATAAAGATTGTTTCTTCAAATCAAGATCTTCTAGCTCAAAATCATAGATCGTTCGAGTATGTAGACATGTACGACAACGTGCGAATGGTATACGATTATTTTTGTCTTGAACTAGGGAGAAGAAAATACGATTGTTTGCCTTCGATCAGAAAGACATTTACAGTATTTCATATCAAGTGTAGCGGTTGAATAGTGTTTAAGAAGATCTATGATCATATCTCGTTGTTGATACTGACTTTTTTTTCGTTCGTTGTCGTCAGTTGATGAATCTTTGCCCTTGACCGCAGTGATAGGTAACATCGACATTTTTTTTTCTCTTCTTTCTCCTCGCGTTTTAATATGTAAGGAAGAAAGAGAACAAAAAAGAAATTTGTATAAAAATGAAAGAGGCTCGTAGCAACGTAATGATTATTTATTTGTTTTTCAGATCACAATGTCTTATCCGCCATTTGAATTAGGAAAAAGTAGATATGACCTCGTAAGACTGGAATTTGTCGACGTTTTTAATGAATTTCTTTATGATTGGTTTATTATTAGAATACTTATTGGGGACGGTTTACACATTTTATGAATATTATCGATCCTCGAACATTGTTTGTTAGCGATGTAAATTCAATTCGAAATATTCTGTCAACGATTGAATTATCATGAAATTATTATCTATTTAGGCTAAATTAAACGAATGTCGTCAATTATTGGAGCAGTTTCAATCGAAAACATTACCAGCAGGTGTCACTGATAAAGATTTATGGGAAGCACAGAAAACTGTTCAGGTAATTCTTCGTATTCGAAAGGTTTGATTACTTGATCAGTTTCATCATAGGCAATTGTTCATCCTGATACGGGAAAGAAAATTTTCATGCCATTTCGAATGGCAGGTAAGATGGATGTTTGTTGTATTTCTCGATGATATTCAGCAGAAAAAATCGAAATGTTCCCTTCCAACGCATATCTTCAATAACATAAATGTTATTCGATATGTAATAAACAAATAACAGTTGATTGTTTTCTCGAGAGAATTGATTAACTTTATTAGATTTTCTTGTTTATCAAAGGTTACGTCCCATTTGGTACACCGATTGTCGTTGGCCTTCTCATGCCGAATCCAACGTTAAAACAGATAATCTTTTGGCAATGGTTGAATCAAAGGTATCGACACAGCTGAAGTTTCATGAGAAATGCAATATCCTCTATTATTATTCATAGTCATAATGCTGGTGTTAATTATGCAAATCGCAATGCAACTCAACATACACCAACATCAAAATTTGCCATTGGTTATTTAAGTGCTGTGACTGTTTCAGTCTCGATCGCTGTAAATTCACTGTTGTTTTCATTTGGTTGCTATATGAAAAGATTATTCGTGATTACTTGTAGGTTGGTTTAACGATGATCATTCGTCGTGCAAAAGCTCTTCCACCAAAATGGAAGACCATCGTTGAGAGATTTGTTCCATTACCCGCTGTTGGTATGGCGAGACTACTTTCACCTGATTAGTTACTAATCATATTTAATTTAGCGTGTGCAAGTACCTGCAATGTTCTGTTCATGCGTTTTCATGAATTATCTGAGGGTATTCAAGTCATCGACGAACAAAACAAGCCTATAGGTGTGTCTCAAATAGCAGCGAAAAAGGTTAGCTTCATAAAAAATATCAATTTTATGTCTCGATTTTCGTACTTTAGGCCTTGACCGAGATGGCAATGACACGTGCCTTTCTACCCGTGCCTATACTCTCTATACCGCCTATTATTATGTTAGCATTTGAAAAGTAAGATCGAAGAATTTCTATGTAATTCAATTGAAGTCATTGTGTTTTATGCAGAAATATACTTCGTCGTTTTCCGCGTTTAAACATACCGTTGAATACGCTGGCATGTACTTTTTCATTTGGATTAGCATTACCAATGTCAATAGCTTTATTCCCACAGAAATCCAAAGTAAATATTATAAATTTCTGCTCAATGTTTATCCTTAGATGTTTTATTTTGACAGGTGGCGACTAGTGAACTCGAAAAAGAGATCCAAGCCAAAACGGCTCAACCTTATGTTTATTACAATAAAGGACTTTAATTAAAAGATTTTTACGCCTAGAATTGTCTTTCAATGTCTTCTCGACGATAGAAGAGGCAGTTGCTAAAAAGTTTTCGCTTTCATTTTAGATAGGATTTTTTCTATCCATTCATACGATTACATTTTTACGAATCATTATAAACGTATTTTTCTCTCCTCGAAATGTCTCCCACATAATAGACATCCAGAAAAATGATCACGTTCATAACAAATAAAATAAGAAGAATAAGACATATGACAGACTTTTGTCTATTCTAGATTAAACCATGTCATTTTTCAACTTGACATTGATGGGCTATGACGATCGGTTCAAATCTCTAAAACGTTCGGAGCCAACAAGTACTGATGCTGGTTCGTCTGAATTACGAAAAGTACCAACAGGAGGTCAGACAAAAAGCGCACTGGAAAAACAACTAGCACGTGAAATGACTGGAGACTTACAATCACGGGAATGGACAATACCAGCCGTATCGAACTTGTGAGTATCCTGAAATAACCACTAAAGATAATTACTTGTTTTCTATATCAGAAATTATCATACTCTTCGTACAATGCATGTACGTGGCGATCAAAATCCATATCAAGCATCACGGCGTCCGATGACTGCTGCTCAGGATAGTAAGAAAAGTTGATTTGTTTCATCAAACATCAACATGTATGCGTTCGATTACTAGTTGGATGGTGGAATAAAGATGCACCATTGAAAACAAGAGAGCCATGGACTCATGTAAAACGTCACGTTCATGCTCAATCTGAAATGACAAAGTAAAATCCTCATTTGTTTTCTTGCCACTCTCATTGGTTACCTTGATATGAATGTTTTAGATTTGTCGATGATATGGTCCTCACAGATCGCTACTTTCGTCTTTTTTAAACTTTTTTTTTATTTGCCAGTTTTCACTTTTGCTATGCTTCATTCCGTCCATAATCGATCACGAATAATATAGTTTGCTTTTCTGAATAAATCAATACATTTTGAAATATAATTTAACAAAATAATTCTGTAATCTCCTTTGCTTTCTTTCTAGTTGTTATCATGAAAGTAATCATATTCGGTGCCACCGGTGGAATCGGTTCCGAATGTGTTCGACAAGCCATCGAAGACAAAGATATTGAACTTATCACAGTTGTTACACGTCGACCATTTGACAATTGTATTACTTCGGACAAACTTCATGTCGTACTTCATGCGGATTTTCTTGACTACACTTCACTATTAAATTTATTTGAAACTCATCAGATATGTATTTGGGCATTAGGTATATCACAAAATGCTGTGAATGAACGCGAATACATAGAAATTACTCATGATTATACAATCGCGGCAGTGAAAGCTATCGCGAGTGTTAATCAGACCATGAGGTTTGTATTTATCAGCGGAATGGGCGCCGATTCAACTGAACAAAGTCGATTTTTATTCGGCCGTGTCAAAGGTAAAACTGAAAATGATCTAGTCAACGAAGGTGGTCTCAGAGAAATTTACACTGTTCGTCCAGCCAGTGTTTTATTTTCTCAACCGCTCTCAAACAAAGCTTGGTACGAACGAGCTATTCAACCTCTCGCTCATATAATGACACTGGTGAAACCATCATGGACTATAACATCGACTGCATTAGCACGTGCAATTTTATACATTGGGAAAAATGGGCATCATGCAACATTGTTTGAAAATGAAGATCTGAAACATGTTGTTAGTCAGAACAATCTGGTGGAATGAAATACTTTATTTATTTAGTCAGCATATATTTTTTTTTGTTATTTACTGAATAAAATACAGGGTATTATTGGTTTCTTTAATAATCGAAGTTTTTCTGCATATAATAGATACTAATCAGCATAGTAGTTTGAGTTTTATGCTTGGGAACGTTGAACTTACGATTTGGACTTCAAATTTTTAATAATGAACATTCAACAGAAAATATTCTCAACAATAATGATCACTCAAATGAGACTGAGATACTGATCTACAGAATGTGTGTGATAAACCGAACAAAATCGATAGATCCGATATTTAAATGATAGAATTAGTTTATTATATTTATAAATATGTATATATTTATTTCATTTCTCTGTTGACAGTAAGAAAACAGAGTATTATTAATTCTAGTTAACAATCGAGCATTGTGAAACATATTTGTTGCATTGAATTAGTAACATAAATGTAGTATTTTTTTTCATGTAAGAAGAGAAAAAAACAGAACAAAGTAGTAGTTTCAGACAGAGTCAAACAAAACCCAACAAACAAAACAGAATTCAACTGTTCAATGAACAAGAAAATAGTTAGGGAATGTGTGCACAGAGAAAGAGAAAATTGGACGAAATATAGAGAAATCAAGAAGAAGAAAAAAATGCAGATTGATGGTATTTAACTGAACAACTAAATCTTTTTCTATGAATTGTACAATGATTAATTTTGTCTGTTAATAATTATAAATAAAGAATAAATAAGTCAATAAAGCCTCTCGCTGAAAATAAATACACAAGCTCTACACAACATACAGATTTAACAGACACATACATATACTCAAGATTTCTTTCGACAGTTTTATTTCAATATTGGACGGCTACCTACACCGTGTGTTGGAAGTGCTAAAATGGGAACAGAAGATGATGATGATATTGGGAAGATTGAATGAAAATAATTTATACTTGAGTTTGGAAACATGGAATGAATATTGTTATTATTCATCATCATCATTTGCGATGGAAATCCACTATTTGTTGGACTGGTTGGACTGGTGAGTTGATTGAGTGGTAATGAAGATTTTTGTGCATCGCCACGAGTATGTGGAATTAAATTATTCAATGATATGTCAATTTTACCGTGTGCCGATGTCCAAGTATTCTGAAAGCGAGAGAAGAAAACGATTTGTTTTCAAGAAAACATTTGAATAGAGCAAACAATGCAAAAGAATGAAATCCCATGAAAAATTAGTTGATTTTGATGAAAAGCGGTAAAATGTTAGAGCAGCGATGATACCTGTTTCTCCAAAGTAGAAAGATTTTGTTGTTGATCTACTTCAGGGGATGAGGTCGGAAAGACTGCCTATATAAAGAATTAGTATTTTGCAGTACTTCGTTGCGGTTTCTTTCTCTTTCGGTCTCTTTGAAATAACATATTTAGTCGAAACACTTACATTAAATGAATTATTGTTTGGTCTATTGAATTGTTGTTGTGTAGACGGAAACATCATCGGTTGTTGTGGTGGAAACATCTGTGGACGTACAAATGATTGTTGTTGAGGGGCGAAAAACGTGTTCGTTTGCTGAGTTGGTTGAGGTGATGTCATAAAAAAGTCTAAATCATTTGATGATGAGTTGTTAGTAGTTGGGAATGCTGGTTTTGTTGTCGTTGTAGACATTGGTTGTAAAAGATCTGTTGACGTTGTTGTTTGTTGGAATAAATCAAATGGATCGAATTTCACCGAAGATGGAGGAACTGATGGAGTAGAATTCGTGTTAGCTGTCCAAACTGAAGCTTGTGTTCTAGAAAAAAAGAACATTCATTTTATGGGTGATTTTGAAGATCGAAAGCGAGTTTACGCTGTAGTTGGTGGTATCACTTGTTTGGTTGGAATATCTGTTGCTTCTTGAAATTGACCAAAATCATCATCAAGTGGTGATTGAGTAGTGGGCGCTTGAACATATGGAGCAAAACCGTCATCGTCATCACCACCTAACAGATCAACAACAGGTGCTTGAGGTGTTACAGGTGTTGCAACTGGCGCAGCCATTTGTGGTTTTTTAGTCGTGTTTGTCGAGGACTATAGACAATAATCACAGAGTTATTTGTTTGATACATAATTGATGATAATATTAGTCATAAATACTCTGGTAATAAACTTATTATCGATTTCGATGTTTTGGTATAGGTTAAAGATTACTTCATAAAAAAATCATTCCACTTGACTAAATTATTTTTATGCTCCTAGCGATTAATAAAGCTTCAATGCGTGCATTCATATTCCTGATTAGTAGACAATGGTAATTTGCTCATGGAAAGAAGCAAGAATAGCATTCACAAAATTTTCCCTTCATTCTTCCGGAAATTTAAATTCTGCTAAATAGTCTCGATGGCGATCGTCTAGTTTTCAAATAGATTCTCACTATTGTTCTCCTCCGATTACCTTGATATGCTCTTTCGTGTCTTATCTATCCCGTATTCTTTATCTTTCATTCAGAATTTACAATCGCTTATGAGATAATTTCATAACTTACTCGAGTTTTATTTGCTGTTGTTGAAGTTTTTGTGACTTCAAAATCACTCTCCTATAATTAAATCGAAATGAATGCAAAAATATCGAGACAAAAAGTAGAAATGAAAGACGACAAACAGAGCAATTTGTTTACAATGAGAAACAATGCTTCATTTTCATTCTCAGACGAAAATTTCTATAGTTAAATGTTGGTCTTTCGTTAAATTTCTCTTGCCGTTTACCTTGGTTTTATTACGATACTCTGGTTTTGGATCATTCCACGTAGAATCGTGATATTCGTTACTCTTTTTCGAGTATCGATTTTCATCATCACTAAAAATAAAACAGAAAAACGTCAAGATCCGGTGATTAACAATGAAGTTTGCTCAGTATGTTATGAATGGATAGAATAATGCATTCATCAATCTATCTCAGATGACGCGCATGATAATTATCATCCCTGCAAATTCAGAATAATCACCTAACGTCCGGTGAATAATCGTGTGATGGTCGTCGTTGATCAAGAACCATTTCTTTCATTTTATTAGCTAAATCTTCCGCTTTGTTAAAACCTTCTTCAAATATCGACGGATTTGTCGATCGCCATCGACCATCTAATTCAACGAAATCTTTCTTTCGCGTTGAATTACTTCCACTACTGGACTCTTCGTAGTCATTCCAGCGATCACCTAGAAGGTAATTTGTCAAATGAAATCCAGCGAATATTATCGAAAACTAACCATAACGGCAGGACGATGTATCACTTCCAACACCAACGTATTTATCACGATTGACTTTCGCTTTCTTCCGTTCATCGCGAAGTCGATCGTCATCTTGAATGAATTCAACTATTTCTTTCACTTTATGACGTACTAGAGAACATAAACCATTGTTAATGTTAAATAATTCCGTACGTGTAAATGTCGTCTTACCATTAATGCCTTGATCTTTTCCTTGTTCATCATGATAGGAAAAACTTTCCAAACTTTTCAGATCATAGAGATGCTCTCGTGCTGATGTCACTACTTTATCGCTTCCGTTTCTGATTAAGTAGGTTAAAACGAGCAGAGACTAAAACAGAACAAAATGCATACATTGAATCAGTCGATTCTCCAACTGGATTTATCATTTCAATGAAGTGAAAATAAAAATCTGTTCTATCTTCAATTACAACGTAAACAAGAGAAGATAAAACTTAATCGCAAATCGATAACATATCCATTTCATTTCTTCGACGATCGTTATCTATCTGGCAAGTTATGTACAATAGAGTCAAACATACTTTATATGTTCGTCGCCATAATTTTTTATCTTGTCCAAAACAACGTTTCCACAACATTCCCATTAACTATAATAGCAATTAAAGATAAACTCAATACGGATTCAAATAAGATCATCATACTTCAGTATAATGCTCATAGGAATAGGATAACTGAGAAAGTTCTTGTAGTAATTTGCCAGATGGACCCCATGATTCATCATTAGTCGCTTCAACAACTTTGGCTTCTGTTTCCGTGTAGTTCATAACAATATTAGTTGCTTTATCGAATAATTCACGAACTTTATAAGGCATGGCTGGCATATAACTACTTAAGTTTATTTTACTGAGATCCATCGTTAAATTCAACTTCTGAAAAAGAAAGATTTGGAGAAGAACATTGCAAATAACAAAGTTTTGCGTCAAAGAAAAACTAGTTGCGATGCAAAACAGAAAGAAGAGAAAAAAAAAAGAACATCAACGAGTGATGAATAAAATGAATATCGAAGTGGATCAGACAAAGCGAGTAAAAGAACCGAAGGTAATGATGATGATGATGACGCGGTGACGAGAACGGCGACCATTTGAGTGGTTGCACTTAACTTACTACTGAACTTCATTGGTATCTTCGTTGGTTTCTCATAACTATTCAAAATTTTTAATAGAAAAATTCCGTTGATTTGTTATTCAAAAAAATTAATTCGGTAGGAAAATTTTCTCTCCACGGTGATGTCGCTAAGAACTGAGAGACATGTCGAGAATCGATTAACCAATAAGAACTGTTGATGACATGGACCGTCATTTAATTTAATGTTGCAGGTTATGAGAGAGATATTATGACTATAAATCTCAGAGTAAGATCATATATTTTCATTAATTAAACGATCTCATTAACATAATTGATATAGAGTCTCTTCAAGGATATTGATCGTCGCTATGGTATTACTTATACATATCGTCGTTTGAAGCGAAGGTAGGTAAGTTGAGAATTAGCTGAAATTTGGTGCATAAACACCGGTTTCGTTGCCAAAATTTTCTTCGTTTAGGTCCTAAAACAGCTTTTTCTATCTTTGTGATAAATATGCGTTTCGGCATAACAATTAAAGGCAGATTTTATATCATTCGACAGTAGGCTTTTGTCATTTGCTATTTGAATTTTGTTGAATCTGAATAACTAACCAGTCTAGTATTTCTTTTCCTTTTCGAATAAGTTTCTTATCTGATTTAGAACTCGTCGATCGTTTCTTTGTCTCATCATTATCACTATCATCATTTTCTATCTATTCGTTAAATGGACACCTCACGAGGTCACATACAAGAACAGTACGTTCTCGAAAAACAAATTCTGAAACTAGACTACCTATTTGTATATTAGTTAATTACGATCGATGTTTGCAAAACCGATTGGAACAATTTTCACGGGATCAAGAGGAAATGAACACAATTTTCAATCATGACCCGATTCAGTATGGAGAAATCGTTAGTTTGCCATTCACAGGTTAGAAATCACACCATAAATAAACATTCAAAATATGATTATCTGTATCTCTTGTATATTCAGGTAATGGTTACCTTGGTCTTTCTTTATCCAGTCAATCTCATATACAACTTTTAACTGATATTCGTTCCCAATTCATATCTACTGGTTACTCTCCAATTGTTCATATTTCGTCTGATACATGGGAGGCTTCGAGTGTAACATTATTACAAATGAAACAAGGTCTTGTCAAACGTATTCAATGTTATAAACTTAGTCAAGAACGTTCTGCACATGTTACTCAATCTTTATATGTACATCGACAGCGACCATCGTTGATTGTTCAAGATATCGAAATCACTAATCCCAGTGAACACACCCTTGACCTTGGATTACTACAAAAGAAAGAAATATCGAAAACGGATGTCCAACAACTTGATGAACAAGATGTTCGATTTGACTCGTCAACAGATAGTTATCTAATGACAACGAATCAAATATCAACACGGCAAAATAATCCTATTATATATGTTATTATTACGAATAAATTACTTTCGAATACCAATGTTAAACCCGGTAGGTATGTTCAAATGAAGTCAGATAGGATTGCTTATTACGTTCGCTAAAATGTTTCTCTTTTTTAGCCTAGAAAAACAAACAGTTTTAACTGTAGTGAAGTTTTCTTCTCCTCTTTCGAAAGCTTCCATTGCAAATGAAACCTATCTCAACGAATGGAAAGTTAAATTACAAAAACAAGCCAAAGATGACATGGCAAATGCTCTTTCAACATCATCTGTTCGATTATTAAAAGAGCATGTCAATACATGGTCATCCATATGGCAAAGCGGTTTTCGCATGAGTCGTTCATTAGCACCTTCAGCCATGAATGGAGATGTTATCAATCGAACGCTTTACTATGTTCTTTGTTCAACTCCATCGCCGATTTATGAATTTAATATTGATGAAAGTAAAAGAAATGAGTTGAATCAGAGCCTCTTTCAAATGGAGCAATGCTATGAAAGTCATTCAACATTGTAAGTTCTACTGAAATCTTTAATATCTATTCCAATGACTGCTTTCAATGTAGAATCGGAGAAAAACTATGGATATCGCCTGGTGATGATCTAGCTGTATCACAATTAGCTAATCTATGGCGTTCGACGTTATCTCGAAAGGGTTGTTTTACATTAATGCGAAGTGGTATGTTCTCAAATTCAGTTCTACTCATTAGGAAAATCTTTGTCGTACATGGTTTTGTTTTTATAGGTGCTGATGGTGTTCTTCAATCTATGTTGCTTTCCATCGGTGGTATACGTTTTCGTACACATCATTTAGAGATGTATCTCGATCCGAAGGAGCTTCATCGTGATATGTTTTTTCGTTCGATTAATTTCGGTAAACAATATCATGTAAATATAAGTATTACTGTTGGTCACGATAATCGTGCTGTTATCGATGTATCGATTGATAATGAAAATGCTCAGGCTTATGCATGCGATGCTGGTTGTTTAGATCCGCCAACAAAATTAAGGTTGTTCATACATGTTTTTCTTCTGTGTGATAGAAAGTTTGTTTATTTTTCTTTCCAGTCATCAACCGGTACGCTTTCCGGTAAAAATGACAAGTCCACCAACAGCAATTCTCTACATTGCCGAAGATTTCGAGTATATGACACAATTAAAAGACACACTACATGTAAAAGAAGTCGAAATCGGTATGAATGCACCCTTTTTTCTTTTACTAGAAATCTACTTGACGTTTAATTTTTGTTTATTCAGCTCCTCCTCATGCACATGATGTTCTCGCACTTCACCGACACGGTCATAAACTTGGCGGCTTACCTATAGTCTTCTGGATTGCATTAGCATTTTTAATCGTTATATTCCATTTATTTTTATTAAAAATCATTCTGAATGAAATGGGATTCTTCAAACATACATTACCAAACTACACAAGGCCTCGTGTTCTATAACTCTAAACTTGTTGTTTTCTAATTCATTCGCATTTGTAAAGATGAATATCTGTTTATGTTTGTTTTCAAATCACTGTTTAACTTCGTTATTTTATATTTCAAACGAGAAGACTTGGGAAGAAAAACAAAATCGAATAAATAGTCCGAGAACATGGTTGCTTGTCGATTAACTTTTAGTTGTTAATAATACACAAAATCAGATTTGCATGGTGACGACTCGTCATCAAAAGTTGTTTGACATTTTCTTTTTTTTTCTCTTCTAATGACTGTCGATCATAATTTATGATTTTGAAAAGGAAGAATAAAAGAAAAGTCTTAAAGAACAATAGTTCGCTAAGGAGAAAAAACAATCACTTTGTTCCTTTGTACAACGAGATCTGCTGAATTTTTTTATGCCTTATCGTTAAACTGTCAATATTGCACACATTTGATTTCGATTAGATGAGATTTTCTTCTTCTTCTTCTTTTTCTCTCACTCATCCTACTAAAAGAGTTTCAGTGTCGTTTACGATAACAACAACATCGATACCAAACAAAATCTTGTAATTGTGTTGTTGTTGTTGTCGCTGAAGAGAAGGAGAAAAGTAAAGAAGAGAGAGAAAAAAAAAGTAAAAAATATCTTGTGATGAAACTCACGTCTCAAGGATCGATTTAAAACAAAAATAACTTGTATAATTCTTTTTGTTCTTAGCTTTTTCATTGTTTGCATCGTTTATTTTTAAGGATAATCGTATCCGAAAGAAAATCTAGCTCAATGAAGCCACCGAAATCTTGGACTAAAACAACTGAGCCGTCATCTTACGATCAAATCTACAAATTTCTCGAACATTCGCTAAATGAATGTTTGTCTTTCATCGACGAAATCGAAAATGAATACTATCAAGATACATCGACTTCAGTGAACATTAAACCTAAACTTCAAACAGCCAGAAGACCACAATCTGTTAATACACTTATTGCATGGTCAGGACCATTGAATGAATTACGAAACGCACGTCTTCTTAGTGATATTCGAAATGGTAAAACAGCACGGGATCTTCTAACTGAAGCCAGAACGGGAAATTTCGGTGATTCAATATCGGATGAGTGTGTCAATCTGTTGAAGAATATTTTGGATAAAACAAACGATCAATTACATTCAAAAATGCCATTATTAGCAAATAAAATCGCGGAATGTATGAATTTAATGGAACAATACTTTCTTTCGTTTTATGATATTGATAATATTCAAGAAGTTGTTCAAAAACGAAGAAATGATCGACCACCGGTAAGTATCTCTACTTGCAACAGTGACGTATTTATCGAGTAGATCATTCATTCATAGTTAGATAGTTGAGAATCACTTTGAGATGATCGAGTCATTCTTTTTAGAACATTCTACAAGTGTATTGCAAGAAAAATTAAGGTATACCTTGCATGTGCATGATAATTCTATTGTTTGTTCTTTTTTTTTCTCATACTTTTGCATGAAACGAAGGAGATCTTTCTACCTCAGTTTGATTTCATGTCTCGTGTTACTTAGGATGAATACGTAGAAACAGCGTATACTTATGAAAAAGCTCGATGGACGCATATATTTCAAGTGAATAAGTCAATAAAAATCTTATCAGAAATGCAACAACGTGCTGAAGACACTCGAGGCATTGTCATGTCATCTTTATCGAAAGAATGTCAAGAATTGGCTGTTCGTTGTGATTGTACATCACTTTCATACATATTCGCGTTGCCCGAATGTTATATTGAAGCTCGACGAGCAATTCAAGCTCTTCGAACTTGGTTAAGTGAAGATTCGAAATACACATCATTTATTCAAACGTAATTTTTCAGTTACACGAATGACTGAATAGAATATAGCGCAGTTTTTAGGTCATTGAAAGTGCTGGATGAAAAGTTCGCTGACGAGAAGAAGAATTTCGAATTTGCCAAAGCACATCTTAGTCATGTTGAACATCGAGTAATTATAGGAAATTGATCATTTTAATGATTATAAATATCAATCGATTTTCCTAGGCGGATTCCTTTCAAACCCAATTGAATAAAGCTGAACAAGAAAATGAACTCAATGCGAAAAAATTTGAAGAACTCGAAGAACGGCTAGATACGAAAGAACGAGAATATCTATCAAAGCGTTTGACATCAGAAGTGTATGAGGATCAATTGAAAAAAATGCTTCAAGCAGCCGAAGAACCCGATGCTGTTGATAATCATTTATCCATCGAACGATTTCAGCAAGAGATTAAACAATTTGCCAGAGAGTTGCCAAAATTAAAAGCTCAAATGGAAACAATTAAAGGACGTATTGCGTTTTTTAAACAGCGCAAAGAAGAATTAGCAGCGATGCGTACAGAACACAAACGCTTGGCGCAAGAAGCACAGGTGGCATTAGAAGAGAAAATTTTAAGAGAAAACGAATTCAATCGCGTAGCGAATTGTCGAGATGTAATACGAAATATTTACAGATGTCGTTCAACGAATGATTTGCCACAGAAAATCTTCTATTCTCTACCAATTCGATCGAGAAGATCAGGTGAAGCTGATAATGGTAAGGCACACTTGACTTCGTTTATAACATGAAAAAGAAGAGTAGAATCTATTTGATTCTATTCCAGACGATCTGTCCAAAGCTATTCGTCTCGTTGCAAAAAGTATCGGCCGTGATTGGACTCGACTCTATTGGCAGTTACCTTTTCATCCGGCACGTGGTCAAGAAGAAATATCGAAAGATATTGAATACATCGACGATAAATACCATCGAGGTGATGTTCATCAAGTTCGTATAGATTTGAATTGGTCAACTAATGTTATTGACATGTACTATTGATGACTTTGTCTAGGCACAAGCAGCAGATTCATTGAATAAATGGCGACGTTTCCATACACGTGCCGTACTTGACGATCTAATTCAAGCACTTCGTAAAGTACGTCGCCAGGATGTAGTACAAACTATTGAACGACGTATTCTCAAACCCAAAATATCCATCAATGATATACATGAAGATGTCGACCCCCGAAAGAAAGAAATTGAAGATTTAAATCGAAAATTGAATCATTTATTTGACAAAATTAAAACAGGTGCTATTACCACACACGACACATATTCCTATTCAACTATTGGTATCGCCCCGCTACGCCCGGTTAGAAGACACCGCACTCTGGCCACACATTGAATTGCACTTTTGTTTGCACTAACTTTTCTTTTTGAATATATCACTATTTTTCAAAAACTGCACCTTTCAATGCACTTTGCCATTTCATTGAACACACGCACTTTTGTATATCTGCACAAATATTACTTTTAATCTTGATTTTCGTACGAGATCAAATGATATGATTGATTATTCATGCTTTCTGAAGAATTAGGTCGACTAAAGTTTTCTTTATTTACAGATGAATGATCGTAGAATGACGAAAAGTACGGATTTTACTTCGTAACACTCATCGTATCCTCTCTCAAATGAACAACTCAACAAAGTTGACGCAGAAACTCATTCATACACAATGGACGGTGCTTTATCTAGAAAAACACATGTTTTATATTCGCTTTCATATTTTATTATTTGATGTCCTCAATAAATTATGGAAAATCAATGGGCTTCTGTTATCCGCTTTGACAAAAAGACATTTTTTCATGTATGACAACGAGATTGAATCTTTGGTTAGAGTTGGGTGAAGTAGTATTGTTGCCGTGAATTTCCATGTTTATATAAAAAGACAAAAAGCTTACGACACTCGGTATTCCCAGGCGGTCACCCATCCAAGTACTAACCGAGCCCGACGTTGCTTAACTTCAGTGATCGGACGAGAACTGGTGTATTCAACGTGGTATGGCCGTAAGCGTATATAACTATCTTAGATTTCATCGTTTGTCTAACGTTAAACCAAATCTTTCATCAGAAATATTTGCCAAAAATGCAGCGCATAGTTCGTTTTTTTTAAATTGTAGTAATGCTATTCCCTCCAATCATGCAAAAACATTAAAACTAAGAATTCTTTATATATAATTTATATTTTATGCAATTGCTTTTATTATCTCCGCGTGAAACCCTTTTCTGAATCAGACTGAAAGATTTTTATTTGATATAAGTACACGCTTTTAAGTATGCACCACTGCCCATCCGTTTTAATTAATTTCAGCATTTTTCTTATGTACTGAAAGACGTCTACATTGTATCTATCGTTCAAACTCAGTTACCGAAGTCATCTGATGTCTCTGGAAAAATAACATACTTTCCAGCAACGTTGCATACTCCGTGCATGTCATTCCAATCTAATATTCGTATTTTAACGATGTCATATAGTGTCTATACGTTTAGTTTTCTCAATGGGGAATAAAGCCATGGCTAGTTGTGTTGTTGAAAGTCAACGTCTGCAATGTGTCATACATTACGTGTTTTGATGAAGAATTCTGGTTTATCTCTAGAAGTCATTGACAAGTCTCATCCATTATTCGTGATTGTAGAGCTTTTGTTGACCCTTTAAAAATCGTATGCATCATTTCACAATCATCAAAACAAGTGAGAGAATATATGAGCAAATCAGATTTCGTATTGACTGCGTAAATATTCATTTTTACCCATAGAAATCGTAGAAATCCTTTTCGATTTCGTTTCTAATGATCAAAATAACTACCTATGAAAATATTCATCAGTGATCGTTATAGTAAAATCGTTCTGACTACGTGATCATGATGTCAGTCAATCTAATTAATCAAAAATCAAACGTCAATATTTATTTATGAACTTGTACGGTATTCTCTCTCTTACTTTCCTGCCTTTTGACAAGCAGTTCGCATACACTTCGTTCTCATCGATAGAGCACAATAATCTTGTTGATTTAACTTTTCATTTATATCGGCTATTATTTCTTTGAAAATGTTCTCTACCTTACCGTCAACGTAGGTGTATTCTGACTACCGACATACTCCATACTCAAACAAAACAAATTGCATCGAACGAGAGCAGACCACAGAATCCGCTCATTTTTTCTCTCCTCTCTTCTATTTTTATCAGTCAATTACTTTTCATATTACTTGAAAACGTTAAAAGTGAAATATGGCGTATCATATTAAAAAAGAGTATTTAAAAAATTGGGATATACAAGAGAGAACCGATAATCGAGCACTTTTTCTTGCAAACGATTATGACGAAGAAGATATTTACATATCGGAACGCTCATCAATCACTTCATCCAATGATACATGCCAATTAATTAGCGCAGACAATGAACAAATACCAACAGCAACGTCTTTGTCCCCGCGTTTACCATCTTCTCGAAAGGCGCCACATAGTCTTCGATACACATACAATGATTTACCCTCGAATGGCATTCCAGTGGCTGTTCAATATCAAAAACAGAAAAAGGAAGAAAAGACTAAGAAGAACACCCTTCATAAAGCACCGCCTGGTCACGGAACTTTAGTACCTTTACCAGAGGTAAAGCCAACCGGTGTTGATGATAATTATTATCCGTATTGGTATTATTACAAATTGAAAAATCCTGATTGGATCGCACGTCAACGCCAGGCGAATCATCAGCAGAAGGCTCCATATAATTTAACTGAAACTTCAAAATATCCTTCTCAACCTTCCCTGACAACATTACCGATCAAACCAAAAAAGCGAACGCCGAACTCTCGTCCGAATGGAGTACCCGTCGTCCAGAATAAACAACATCATGATCATTCGGAGAAAGATTCAGTTACACCATCGCATGTGGTATTGCACCAAGATCATGACACTCCTCAACAACGGCCAACGTCGAGACGCTACGTACCATTAAAAGATCCAGACAATCATGATTATTATGAACAACAACCAAAACGAAAAGTACTACCAGATCGCCGTAAACTTAAAACAGAATATGAATGGACAGATCACTATTTACAATCGATATCAAATAAACCACCACAAAACCCAAGTAATCTAATAATAACACCCAAACCAATCGCGAATCGGTCAAAAATTCAATCAAAAAATACCGATAAATATTTTTTTACCTCTGACATGAACGACGATGACAGTTATTACCTTCCTCAACATCATCATCATCATCATCACCATCACCATACTCCTGCACAACAAAATCGTTCTCATGTACAGACTCATGGTCATCATCATCCTTATCCTCCTTCTATTCCCTCGGAATCAAATCACCTCTATCATCGAACAACTTTACAAAATATTTCTCATCAGGACGAATACCATCAACAACACCTACACATTCGTCGTCGTTCGTCGTCAGGTGCATACATTGACTCTGACGTTCAAGTCGTAGACATTTTATATGACGATCCATATCCACATACATCTACGTTGTATAACCAAATTCCTTATTTACCAGCGATTACAAATAGTCATCAACAAAAAGTTCATGTCAATCGATATCCAGTTGATTACTATGGAGCATTGTCTCAACTACCAAATAGTAGAGCCTACAAACAAACAACCGGAAAAGCGAAGACTTACAAGCCGAAAATACATTCACGATTTTCTGATCATCATCTGCAGAATGTCACAGACAAGAGACTCGTAGTTTGATGCATTGTATATGTATTTTGTATCAAATAATGCGCACACTTATTTCCGTAAAGAAAAGCCATAATCGGGTAGTGCGATAATGTTCACTTTCATTGACCTTCTAAAATGTTTATAACAAGTACTTGATTTTAAAGAGACATCGAGTTCAATCAAACCCGAATTTGAGATAGAATGAGACAAGGACAAATAAAAACTTGAATTTCACACCATCATTTAATAGTAATGTTAAACACTTCAGTAAGATTTTATAGTTATAATCACTTGAATAATCAAGAGCAAGTATTGAAAAGAAACCATATTGTATGGTTAAAGCGCCACCTATCAGTCATCGTTTCTGATTTGTTATGTTGAAAGTCCATGTTAAACTTATTGTTTCTTCAAGTAATGGATGAGAACAGGAAAAAAACAAATAATTCGAATGGCTAGGCGAAATAAACAAGGCACAACTAGTTAATCAGAAGGAAATTTGATCTGAAAAGATCGTTTATCATCGGAATTTGACCATGTGTCTAACCTTCTATTTAAAGTGAAATTCGATTTCAAGAACATCTTCATTGCAATCAGTTACTCAATTGTTTATCATTTTTCTTACAACAAACAGAATTTTCAAAAATGACTTCGACACCGATGAAAAAACCTGATAGATTCAATGCCAACAATAAAGGATACTGTAGTGTGTTCGGTATTAAAGCTTCAATCATTATTGTCGGTTTTCTTCTATTGGTAGCTGTTCTCTCCTTGTCTTATTTATCGTTTTGGACAATTGTAACCAAACATAAATACGCTTTGCTCGCTTCAGCCTATCTTTATACGACTGCAACATATTGTTTATTATTATCAGCAATAATTACGTGTGTAGCAATTATTGTCCTATTTATTACTTCGTGGAATGAATATGAAAAAGGATTGAAATTTGTAAGTCTATTTTGAAGAAGGAAATGGTTTACTATTCAAACACGAATGGTTTAGACGTTATTGATATTGGTATTAACATTCGCTTGTGAAATAACAGCTGGTTTACTAGCATTTGGTTATACAGTTAATGTGAGTTGACTGAATTGTTCAATTGGAAAATAAATGCAAATATTTAGCTCGAAGAACGTTTATCGATAAATTTACTTGAAACCATTCAATATAAGTATCTATTCGATAGTGGAAAAACGAAATCATTCGATCAAATGCAGAGACTCGTATGTCGAATTTTTCAGAAGCTCGATTATATTTATGATTTCGCTTTTAGCTTCGATGTTGTGGATCAAAATCATTTGAAGTAAGATCATTTCTTCTCATAATCATCTAATCAAAACATCTCGAATTGACTATAGGATTGGCAATTAAACTCGCATTTTAACGCATCGATGAATTCAGCTGTACCCGACAGTTGTTGCAAATCGTATGAACCGAAATGCGCTCGAAAACCGTACGGCAAACACCCTTCGAATATATTTTCACACGTACGTTAACAATTAGAAGAGTAGAACGAAGAAATCGCTAGTTCTGTCTTCATTCAAATGTTACTAAGTACAAAATATCACTTTTATTTTTGAATAGGGCTGTTCACCTGCACTGTACAATTTTTATCATACACACTTAGTTACACTTGGATGTGTTACAGTAGGCGTCGCATCTCTTCAGGTGAGATTGTTTTTTTGTTATTGACTCAATAATCAGTTACATATCTTCATAGATATTTATTATTATTCTGCTTGTCTGGCTGATACAGCGTCTTGAAAAAATACGAATTCGTAATCAATCGACTATATCTGCCACCAAAGTGCGTCGTATGTCGAATGAGATTACTTATTATCCAATTCAATCGTCGGCATCAGTCAAATAATGTTTTGTTTTTTTTTCCGGAAAATCAATGCATGATATCGCACTTCCATCTAACTACTTCAGATATATTTCACAGTTGTTTTTCTCTTTAAGTTGTGAAAACTAATTTTCCAGATCGATTTGGAATGCTCAATTTTGCATGCACGTACGAAGAAAGAAATTTTAATCTTCGTGACTTTTTCTAGATTTGTTGTAACGTGAAAAGATTCGCTTTTGTATATAATTAAAGAATCGTTATTTTCATGTTGATCGACGACGAAGTAGCATTACGAGAATGGCTCGTTGCAACACTCGAGCCGATGTAGGTTCTCTTCCTTTCCAATGAATATCATCGCATATTATTTATCTTAATGTAGATGCGACGCAGAGCCCATGGCTTTAGCTCGTTATGTTCTCGCTCTGGTAGCGAAAGATAAACCATTAGACAAATTACGTGAAAACTGTATTGATCGATTAGAAGTCTTTCTTGATCGTGGTATGTAGATTTAACTTGTTTTCGATTGGTTGAGATTTGTATGTATGGCTGTGCGTTGAATTTTTAGCCACAAAAGATTTTGTTGATCAATTGTTTGACGTCATTCGAAATGGACGGTATATTCCCGAAGCAAAAAAAGTCCGTTTTCGTTTTTATTGGAAATTCGTATGGAATGAATTCATATTTTCTTTAGGAAAATGTGCAACCCAAAGCGAGTGATAGTAGTGATGAGAAATCAGCAGAATCATCTGAACTGTTAGAACCACAAAATTCTTCGTCGCCAGCGAAACAAGATAATGAACAACAACAGCAACAAATCCCTACGATTTCTCAAGACACATCATCTTCTGAACAAACCACAGTTGCTCAACAACAATCATCTGGAGCGATAATCCAACCTGTTAAAAGACGGTATTCCTACCGTTCATCTTCCGGTCGTCATCATTCGCCTAATCCGCGACGGCATGTGAATACGACCAGTGGCGGTGCTAATCGCCATCAGACATCGTCACACTATCGTCAAACAACAAATTCCAATAATCAACGTTCGAATCGTTCATCGTCTCGCTCACGTTCCGGTTCACCACCGCCAGCAAAACGTGCACAACGTTCCTATTCACATTCATCATCCGGTTCATCCTCACGTTCCTCGCCATCACGTCCAATCAGTACTATTCATCAAGCACCGACGACAAATACAAATTTTTTATACAAAAAAATACCTTGTAGTGATTTTTTTGAAAATAAAGGTTACTGTGCACTCGGAGATTCATGTCCATATGATCATGGAACAAATGCTCTTGTTTTCGAACAACAGCAACAACAACAACAGCAGCAGCAACAACAACAACAAACATATTATCCGCCTTATCAGCAATATGGAATGCCTCCAGCTCATCTTCATCCACATTACCACGAATATAATCCCGAAACACCTGAATTAAAACATGGATCACATCAAGGTCCACCAATGTACATGAGGCATCCTATGCATCACCATCATGCGCGCATGCAAGGTCCACCATTACCAGCAGGACAACCACCATTATCACAACAGCAAATGATGATGATGAATCCTCAACGTACACTTGTTACTGTGGTGACCAATGCTGAACCATTGCCGCTCGAACAAAAACTACGACAAAATGATTCAAGTATAAACTATTAATTGTTTTCTATTTCGTACTCAACATTTCCATTGTTGCTTTTTTCTTTTCGTCTAGTGGGAATACCGGGTGGTCCGATGATGTACCCTAAACGACATGGTACTGCCGGCCCTTATCCAAATGATCGACGACCACAACAACAAATGCAACAACAGCATCAGCATCAGCATCAGCATCAGCATCCGCATCAGCAGCAACACCAGCAGCAGCAGCAGCAGCAGCAAGAACAAGCACCCGCTAATGATTCAAATAACAATAACAATACTAACACGGCTAACAGTCATACGAATCCTTCGAATTCAAATAATGGATATCATGGGCGAGGATGGAAACGTCCATGTATGTTAATGATCATGCACAAAGACGTTGGTATTTATTTATTCGTTTGTTTGAATTTAGGGCAAAAGCCAGATGGATCTAGTGCAACACCAGCCACTCTTGAAATACGTAAAATTCCGGTTGAATTCAATACCATTTCCAAATTAAACGAGCACTTTAGCAAGTTCGGTACAGTTACAAACGTTCAAGTATATTCTATATTTCATTTGATCTTTATTTTTTAATAAACACAAGCCTTTTGTCTCTTAGATTGCTTATGATGGAGCACCCGATTCAGCTCTGGTTGCCTATGCCACCCAGCATCAAGCTGAGACGGCTTATAAAAATCCTCAGCCATTATTTAATAATCGTTTCATTAAGATCTTCTGGCACAACAATAATAAGGTAAATCATCATGAACAAAACATCGAAATCTGCATCGAGATTTTGCATTTTCTAGGGGCAATCTTCTGGTAACAATAGTAATAGTTCTAATCAATCCACGCAGCAATCAGCAGCGACAGCATCGTCGTCATCAGATGTGGCACCAACTAAGAAACCATCAACGAGCACACCCAATCCCATGAAACTTCACTGGATGAAAATGCAACAACTATCAGGAAACAAAACCGATCAAACACCAACGGTATTTTATTGATCGTATTCGTTCTAAACTTATTCTTCATAAATCATTTCGTAGACTACTCAGCCAACTACAACTCAAACAACAGCAACAGCAACGGTAACTCCTGCAGCGGTAGCGGCACCCGTAGCCCCTGTAGCTGCGCCAACTTCAAAGAAAACGACTCACCCATCTTCAACGATTACGAAAAAAGAAGCAGCGAAGAAAGCTGCCGTTGAAATTCAACGTAAAAAACAAGGTTTACTTGAAGAACAAATTCAACAGCAGAAACTATTACTAAAAAAATTAGAAGTCGCTGAGACAAATACCGAGAAAGAATCTATTCGATCTTTGATGAAACAAGTCGATTCTACTATTGTGATGCTTAAAGATTCACTGCGTTTAACAGCACCCGTCAAAACATCATCGTCGTCTTTGTCAGCAGCAGCAACATCAAAGCCGGTCCCACCGACGAAAATCAGTCAGCAGGATGCACTCAAACAACGTGCGCAGACTTTACGGAAACAACTTGAGACTCTTAGAGCTAAAACATCAGCAGACATGGTAATTAACATTTGATAATCTTGTAAAACATCGTTTACACAGAAGTTTCGTTTAGCGTCGTGCAATGAGCTCAACATTAGGTCAATCATCATTCAATTTGACAAATGCTCACAATGATAATGAACATAATATCAAACAAAAACAACTAGTTATTAAAAACATCAATGATTTACCACGAAATGAATTAGAAGGCTTTTTAAAGGTTCATATCAATATTCTATGAGAAAACATTCAATTCTCTACCTCCCTCTCACTTTTTTAGAAATCTGGAGCGACAAAAATTCAATCGGGTGATAATGACAATACACTACTTGTAACATATTCTTCTCAATCGGATGCAGATAAAGTAAAGAAATCAATGTGTCATATTATTCTCATGTTCCATTCATGTCTTATTTTAGATACAACAGAATGGACTAACATTTCAGGATCGTAATCTTGATGTCTCTTTCAATGCAGACACGTCATTAAACACCAGTGGTAAAAAGCGAACTCTCTCAGAAACCATCGAAGATGAACTGCTTGGCGCAACATCCGCGGACACGACTCATGAAGGTGCAGAGGATGATGATGATAATGACGATGATGATGATGAACCCGAAGCAAAACGAAGAAATCAAAGTCAAACCAGTGATGTTGATGAGAGCGAAGATGTAAGTTCCAATTGAAAGAAAAGATTCCATTGTACAACTTATCTTTAACTTCAGATTGAAGAAGATCAACTCTTAGCGGATACTAGTCGATCGTCAAATACTCGTGAATCAAAACATACGAATCTTTCTTTGAATAGTCATGACGAATTGAATCAACATTACGAATTTGAACCCCAAGATCTTGACGATGAAGTTCAATTACTCAATTCTTGATACAGTATTTGTATTCAATATTGAATAGGAATATTATTAAACAAAATATACCCTATACTTTGAACATTTCTTGAAAATACAGTTGGTGTCTTTTTGTTTTCGTTTTGCTTTTCTCTTCTTTCTTTCGGCGTGTGCATGTTTCTCTCTTTCTTTCTTTCTTTTTTTTGTCTATTTCGCGCCTCTAGTTATTTGTTTCGTTTATTTGTTCTATTTGATTCTGTTAGATGTCGTAAACCATCATACACACATACGCGTATTGCATACTTCCATCAAAACAAACAGACAAAAAAAACGCACAAAACTATATATTATACAAAATAAAAAACGAATCTAGCTAAATATTCATATGAACACTAGGAAAAATGACGGTGTTCAGTCAAGCATATAAAATTTAATCTTTTTAATCTACGTGTTGTTACAAATATATTATGTACAAGACTGATTAGTTGATACTATGATGCACTATAAGTACTTTCATTATTCGAATATAAATATACAAAAACGAACATTGATATTGAATGTGTCTAATCGAAACATAGTGATGGATATTCTTTTTATTACTATTGATTAATATATGTTGATGTGAGAATGAAGACGAAAGTACGATATTGTTAATTCAAATTAAGATTAGACGCATCCTGACATATGCGCTCGTGTCACGTTGAACGTTAACTCGAATAGATAGATCATCTGATATTCATACTTGTTCTTCTTTTGGAATAAACAAGTGGCATATGCTATACACCTCGCAAGAACAGAATGTTGTTTTTCTTTGAACGAATGTCTGTGTCCACCAATACAAACATCGTACACTTTTCTTTTATTTGTTGTTGAGTGTAACTTACAACATTAGATCAGCATATAAAAACCATTTGTAGGGCTATTCGTTTGATTCTTTAGGAATAATGTTTAAATTGAACTATTTGTGATATCAAATCATCAATCAAATTGATGTAATCAAAGATGATATGTTGAACTAATATTTATAAAAAAATTATTCGCATACATATAGATAAAATCTTCTGTCTAACTAATGACAAATGAGTTTTGTATAAAAAAAATGCTATTCTTCATTAGAGATCATTCATGATAGCATCGTTTTCTCGCGAATTCACCACGTATTTGTCTCACAATCTATTTGCAGAAACATAGAGATGTCCGGTAGATCGCTGTTCGAAAACGAATATAGAGAAAAACATTTCTCTCTTATCTATGGTAATAGACATAAGAGAGTTTTATTATCGTGGTGAGTATAGTTATTTGTGTTGGGTGACAGAGGTACATGAAAGGTCAATGGACAATCTGGCAATAGGTCACCGTGAGAAAGAAAGAAAAAACGAAAAAGAAAAAATCGATAGCTATCGTCACTACCGCCTTACGATCACACATCTACTATTTTCATTCATTTTCTATATCGACATCTTTTCGATTGATACGGTCCGCTGAACAGCAAATGTCGTGTATCATCTATTGTGTCTAGTAAGTATTAATGATAAGAAGCGTGCTTTGTTTTTACTCTTAACATCACGGCTTCATTTTTGAACAACAGAAAAAGTAATACCTGGTGTTTGTGTCAATGACAGTCTCTTCATATCACTAGAATATTTCAATACAGATCGTTATGCATTATCCAACAGCGGAATATACTTATGTAGATGAAAACGGGCAAAATATAGAACCATCAAGATATGTACAACACTTTTATACTGATAATAATGATCAAGCTGCTTCTCATGTGGTCGTAGATGAGAATAATTATGATTGTAGTCAACAACAACAGCAACAACAAATACAATACCGACCGATTGTTATTGATGGTTCTCAGCCACTGTAAGTTGCATGTGTAAATCTTGAGAAAGTTTTCGAACAAAAGAATTATTTGTTTTCATTTACGCATATTTTTTATCTTATCTATGAAGCGTAACTAGACATCAATAAATCGATAATTTCGTATGTTAGTTCTTCTTTTAAAAACCGAATGAATAATTAAATTGTTGTCCAATACAGATAATCATATGTTTTGGATTTATTTTTATATTTTTTATTCTTTCCTATTTGATTCGTCATGCCTGCCAATAATAAAACTCGATTATTAGCAAATATAAATTAGATTTCGATTTCTTTAGAGCGAAATGTAGTGTACTATACTTGGGCACAGCGATTTCTTCGCCTGGTCAACGTGGTATAGATGCTATACAAGAACCTTTATCCCGACGATATCCCGTAGATGGAAAAGAAGTTGTTCGAGGTATGCCCATATCTGTTTTCTTTTAACAATCGAAAATATCGTTTGAAATTTCTTAGGTATTGAAGCATGGTTGTCCGTCTATGACAATGGGTTACAATTACAATTTGCTCGTGATCCATCTGTTGTTTTATTCTATCCGATACGTTCACTCATCTACTGTGCTAGTATTCGTTTCGCCACACGAACTCAAACAGGTGCCGAATTTCCGAATGGATGGCGTTTCGTACCTTTGGATTCGCCAGCAGCTGCTCGAATGGAAAACACACGTAACCCACCCTTATTCGCC
The DNA here is from genome assembly GCA_905250025.1 of Adineta ricciae. Classification (NCBI taxonomy): domain Eukaryota; kingdom Metazoa; phylum Rotifera; class Eurotatoria; order Adinetida; family Adinetidae; genus Adineta; species Adineta ricciae. Next base: position 180,509 of record CAJNOJ010000120.1, read on the forward strand.
GTCACTTTTCGACGTACTCGCCATTTACCTGTTGATGAATGTCATTCATTTGTTACGAAGACAAGACAGGCTGCTCTAGCGCTTGTTCAAGCATGTTTTAGCGCCTATCAAGCAACTGTGCCCCATCAGGATTGTTCCAAAGTGCCACTCTATTTCAAAGTATGAGAATGCAAACGATTGTAATTTGGAATATTGAACGATATGATTGCATAGGTTGATGATTACGGATCGAAGAATAAAGAAATTGATAACGAAATACGTATCGTACCGGCACCCGACCGCGAGCGTACACTAGATTATCAAACAAATACGGAAGGCGGTGGATTCTATTATAAAACAGATCGAGTGCCTATTGATATTTGGCAACTGTGGGAACATCATAAATATGACAATGATCGATCGACAAGTAAAAATCGTTCAGTGTCATCGAGATGTAAGTAGAAAAACAAAGTAGAGGTTTTTTCCTGAAAGCACATTTACAATTTCTTTTCCTTATTCAGCGCAATCGTGTAGTTCAAATCGAACAAGTTCTTCATCATCATCATCATCGACAGTCTCATCTTCGTGTTCATCTTGTCATCATAGTCGACGTAGTCGACGGCGGCGTAGGCGACGATTGACATCGATAGCATCTATCTCTGCAAGTCAACGTCCAATACAGCAGCAGCAGCAGCCAACTACCCAACCAGCTCCATCCTTTCCACTATCGGATTGCCAGTCGCTAATAACAAACACGGTAACAACTGCAACAACACCTGTTCCTCAATCAGGACAGACAACCATGGATCCATATGCACCAGCACCCAATCTAATACGTGTCGAACGAATCAAAGATGTCAATTCAGGCCAAGATGTTTTTATTCGATGGGTGAGCGAAGCAAATCCTTCGTCGACAGTCTATGATGAACAACAAACATCTGCGCCCCAACAAAGTTACTCGACTCAACCACCAACGAGCTCAGGAGTCAACTATCAATATCAAATGAATCAAGAGCTACCTAGTGAAGTTGAACGTTTAACGATGGAAGATGAACATCTACGGAAATCGCTTATATTTGACGATCGACCACCATCGATAGCATCGAATTTCAAGCAGAAAAAATACAAAAAACGTGACCATCATCGTAGTTTCGACGATGAGAAAGCCAACTACGAAATAGTCAATGGTTTCTTTGAAGATCGTCAAGGAAGAAAACGTCCGGTTAAACTTGATCGTACACGTGTCACCACTGTAAAAGATTACCGACATGCATACAACGATGCTGTTAATTCATCTGCTCCACAAACCGATCGTCGTCATAGTTATCTGGCTACATCCATAGTGCAACAGCCAGCAATGCGAGAAAAGCAACAATATCCTATGCCAACGTATCCCCGACCGACAGCTCAACCAATGATGAGACCGTTCGGAACACCCTTTCTTCCGCGTGCAACACATTTCTATCCTCAACAACCATTTAATGCAACGCCGTTGTATTCTCAGACGAATTTCATGAATGGACCTCCTATGTCACATCCGCCATTTTGGTATCGACCCATGTAGTAGTTTCTGAGTTTTGTGTTAGTTGTTTCTCTTCGTTCATGTTGTTATTCTCGTTTTAATAAAAATAAGAAAACTTTTTTCGTAAATAAGTTTCCTTCCGTCTGGAACATAATATTTTTCATATCCGAATTCTCTCAGGGCATCGATGACGTCTAACATTACGCAAATCTAAGTCATCTCCAAAGCACATTGTTCACAAAGTTAACAGAAGAATAACAATTGTTGATTTTATTCTTGTGATGCATTGAAATCACAATATTTACCAAAAATAAATACAAATTCTCTTATCATTTCATATGTGCCTAGTACTTATGGACATGTGTCTCCGTGTATAACCAAACCTATAAATTATTCTTATATCGTGAAAGAATTTAGCAGATACTTTGTGTCGACATAGATCATGTCTTTAGAGCAACTTCAGAATGAAATCACTGGTGTAACGAATCTTACAAGAGAAAATATACATCTATTAGAACAACAGCATATTAACTTGGAAAAATTGAGCTCAGCAGCTACGCATTTGCACGATGAAACGGATCGCTTTGCACGTGTTACCAACAAAACGAAATGGCGAATGTGGTGCAAAAATAATCTTCAAAAGATTAAGATCGCGTTAACCCTTCTTACTATTCTCATTGTATTGATCATGTTAATCATGTTTAGTAGATTCGTCTATTGATCAACGACGCACAACTACAAACTAGTGACATCTGACTATAAAAATCTATAAGAATTCTATGGAAGCTAATTAAACGAGCAAAGAACACGAAGTTTTATAGTTGATTTAATTTTCTTTGTTATTTTACTGATTTAATAATAAGAAGAAACTAATTAGGAGGCTATAATTTCAAATAAGATTTCTAATCTAATGATTCATTGATATAAACCAATTGAAAATGATTTGACATCCCCTCCTCATGTGAAAAAAATTTCGAAATTTTTTCCTATTCTAACGTTGGATTTTTCTTTTCTCTCGTAGAAAAAAAAAGAGCAACATGCATCATCGAATGTCTTTTCTCGTTTATTTCTTTTCACTTGAGAAGCGCAGGCGTTGAGTACACATTCAAATACATAGCTGTTATTCAGTGACGTTATTCGTCAAAATCGTCTCTCATCGATTGTTTCTTTTCTAGTATTTATTTATACAGCAATCAGTTTTTATCGTCCAGTTATCGACGAAAACAACATTTAATACTTTATTTTAATTAACATTCTTTCAACCTATTGTCTTGGATTAGATAATAATTTATTGATTCATTTCTTCTTCTGAACAATCAAACTTTCGACCACTAAGTGGTGTTTACCTCCTATGACTAATCGGTATTCGATACGTGCATCAAATTAATAGAACGGAGCAGATATTTAACAGAAATCTTTTCATTTTTCTTTGTCATATTTCATGCAAACTATGAATCCTGAGCAAGCAATGTATTTTCAAAACTTGAATGACTATCCTCAACATCCAAACGGTCGTTTCACCGTGAATGGACAAGGTAGGACAAAATTCATTGAATTCTTCTCTATAGTAAATATTCTGTATTGAATTCTTACAGATTACGATTCACAAATACCTAACTTATACAACCAACCTGGAGTAAGATTTCGATCGATATGTCTGTCCCATCTACATGTATTTCATATCTAGTATTACCCTCAAATGCCCACCGTGTTTCAACCACGACCAATGTATATGAATCAATCTTATGGACCACATGGCGCATTTCTCTATCCAAATAATCTCTCAGTATGATCTTCGTTTTCTATATGATATTTAAAAGGATTAAGTTTGTTTGCTTTGCTAGAATGCACAAGTTCCTCTTATCCGACCACCGAATGAATCGCAAAATACTGCACCCAGTGCAACGCCGAGTGCAGCACCGAGTGTACCACCGAATTATAGAATGCCACTATTTGTACCGTCACAACAAACTGTACCGTCTCAAGTATATCAACGTAATATTTGTCAGAATAAAAAAAACCTTTGTAATCAATACTTGCTTTATTTTCTGTAGCTGCCCCTAACCAAACATCCATACCGCCATACCAAACAACTACTCCAATACCTACCACACCTTATTTTGTGTCTAATAGCGGACAAATACTATCGCCGGTTAGTTTCTCACGTTCACTGATGTGATCAGCGAATAGTTTATATATTTTGATAAACGCTCATTACTTTTTCTAGATCAGTCAACCATATGTGTATTCATCTCAGTCTTCGCAAGTCCCAGGTAGAGTATCATTGATATAGCACGCATTGGACACATTTAATCCTATGAATTTTATTTTAGAAAAACGTAAAAGAACTCCGTTAGCAATTGTTGATCCATCATCTAATCAACGTGTGGACACAAGTAGTCCATCGATAAGCGTGTCGTCGTCAGTAGCATCGAATGAAGTTAAAAAACCCTTTTCCGATAAGGTATAAAGTCAAAAAAAGTCGCTTGGTTCACATAGTTGAATCGCGTATGATTATATTATTTAGAAAGCATGCGTTTCAGTCAATGGTGGTTCAGTTACAAAAACTAGTCAAGTTGATGATCATATTCAAAATGATGTCGATGATAAATCGAGTAGTGGAACCAATCAAAATGGTGTTGATGATGATAATGAACAAGATTGTTCGGAATTATCAGAACAATACGAAATCGAATCTTCACATTCGGATATTGTGGTAAGCGTTGTATTTAATCAAATCTCTCGCAAGCCCTTTGAACTTCTTTTCGAGTATTGAAACTAAATTGAACGACTTTTTTTCCACGAGCAATGAGCGTGTCATAATCTTATTGAGTTTTTTCCCAGTCTGACTCATGCGACGCCATCTTGTTGCAATGAATCACTGAAATTTCCTTTTCATTCGACGTTGCAAGAATGTCTTATCAACATGGTCATGCATAAAAAAGCTGATATTGTGCAATAGTCGAGAAAAAGAAACGATAGCTGCTTCCTTGTAAACAACAATGAAGCATTTTAAAATCTTAAACTTTCGTAAAAGAATACCCATTCGAGTAAAATTATGGTATCACAAACTAAACACCTACGAACGAGAATCTTTTATTCCCGAAGTGCAAGAGTATAGTTGAATAGTGAAAATTATAACGTCTACGATCCTTTGTCTCGTTGTAGTCTGATGCAGACAATCAATTAACAGACGAAAGATTATTATCTTCCAGCCATGTAGAACCACCTCAACAAACGTCATCAAGCGAGGCATCTGAAGATATTCTACCGACATCTACCGTAACCGATTCGCCACAATCAAAACGTCTCCAATACAGTATTCAAGAACTTCTTAGTAAACGTTCTGCTCCCCTTGCACAGAAACGACCAACAAATTTGAAATTTGTCCGTGAGATCGAGACTGGAAAACAAAAGACAGTCGATGCTACCGCTCAATTCATTCGGGATGTTCGATTAATCTTAAACAAACTAACACCACAAAACCGAACAATACTAGTCGAACAATTGGAAAAACTTGAACTTGATCGTCACGAACGATTAGAAGGAATGATCGATATTATCTTCTCGAAAGCTGTCGAAGAACCTAAATACTGTTCGATGTATGCTGAATTATGTGATAGTTTTCAAAAGAAACAAATCACAGTACCAAATCAAAATGGTCAGACAACAACAATTTCTTTTCGACAAGTTTTATTATCACGTTGTCAAACACGTTTTGAAAATGACTATCGAGTAGACATTAACTATGACCAACGAAAAGCAGATGTTGATAAAATCACCGACGAAAAACTTCAGAAAGAAGAAGCCGAAAACTTAGAAGAAGCTTTGAACAAAGCAAAACGACGACATTTCGGCAATATCCTGTAAGTCAAAACTAGCAAACGAAGTAGCGCAAACTGACTTTTCTCTCTGTAGCTTTATTGGTGAACTATTTAAACTGGGCATGTTAACAGAATCCATCATGTATAGCTGTATGGAAAATTTACTGAAAGACAAAACTGATGAGGAAAATCTCGAATGTTTATGTCGCCTTCTACGTACTGTTGGCAAAACATTTGATGAAAAGGTATAGTATTTCAAAATATATTGTTTGGATTTTGTAATGATTCTTTTCTTTTCCTCTTTGTGTTTGAATAGCAACAGAAAGTTAGTATACGATAAAATCACTAAAATTGCAAATGTTTTCACTAACATTCGTTTTATGTCTAACAGCATGTTTTATTATTGATCAGCTTTGATTGCTAATCCGACTCACGAATGTTTTTGTTTTAGCCAGCGAATAAGAAAGCAATGGCCAAAACCTACCATGAGTTAAACGACATTGTCCAACAAAATCAAATATCACTACGAACACGATTTATGATTCAAGATCTGTTAGAACTGAGAGAGGTAACTGATGCTCGAAGAATGTTTTCGGCTTCACGAACTGACATTTCTGTGTAGGCTAAGTGGATTCCTCGTATGGCTGAAGCCAAACCAGTAACCATCGATGAAATTCATGAACAAGATCGACGCAAACGTGAACAAGAAGAACGTGACAGACAACAACGAGCAGATCAATATCGAAACAATGCCGGTGGAAATAACAATTACGGATCGGGTAATCCACCATTATATACAGGATCGCGAGGAAGTCGAGGCAGCGGATCAAAACAACAATCAAATCGACAAGCTTCAGATCGAACCGATAAAGGCTTTAACGTGAACTCCATACGACAATATCAATCAACAGACAAGAAAGCTAATGCACCAGTAAGCATGATAATCAATTCAGAGATTTCCTTATACAAATTGTTGTCCTTATAGCAATTGAATCTAAAACCGCAAGGAGTCTGGGGTAAAGCAAGCACAACTGAAAAGAAATCTGAAGATGATCAAGCCAATGCCAACCGGTGAGCATTTTTTAATTTAGATGTACATACGATTCTAGAAGTGGCAAACTCTTCTTTTAGAACCACTAAACCTTTGACAACTTCTATACCATCGTTCCGCCCACAAAACATGCTATTCTCCAAAGCTGTCTCTAACTCTACCCAACGCCCGCCAGTCAATGTAAATTAGAACAACATTTGTGTGATCACCATTCATCTATTTTATTTTCGTATTTCTCTTAGGGATTATCACGTGATAACGAAGAAGTCAACTCCAGTAACACATCAATGTCAAATTCACGTGAAGGATCACGTGCTGTCAGTCGTGAACAATCTCGTAATGCTTCACCAGATCCAAGTACGGCTAAAAGATCTGCAACTTCGTCAACGGAAAATAGTCAAGCGTTCGATGAGGGCAAAACTCAATCTCGCGTACATGCATTAACTGAAGAATATACAGAAAATTATTCCGACCAACATGATCGCTCTGTGAAAGTGAGTTGCCGAACGAAATGATACATTGCTGGTAATGACTTTTCTCTTATTTTGCAGGAAGCTATTGAAGATTTGACTGATTTTTGCACATCGAACACTGATCAACAAGCAATTATCATTCGAGAATTATTCACGAATGTGTTAGAAGCGAAACCACGTGCACGAAAAGCTATCGGACACCTACTTGGCTGTGCTTTCAGAGAAAAAGTTATATCAAACGACGGATTCCCCACTGGGTATGAAAAATAACAATTTATAGCATGACATCTACTTGTGTATTGATTATTTTCAGTTTTCAAATGGTAGTTGAAGCTGTACCCGATTACATAGTCGATATTCCATTCATTTGGCAATATATAGGTGAAATCCTTGGTGCATTTATGGGTGTTGTAGAATCGAATATGATGTTATTGAAATCTATCTTACAATCTGTTCCCGATGACAAATCTAAACAATTGTTTCAATACATTATTCGATACGCATCAGAATTTTCTGTAAGAATCGATCATCTTCGCTTTTATCTCGTGTATTTTTATGCTCTTGTCTTCTAGTCCAAGCCTCAAGTGCAGAAATCTTGGGAATCAACTGGTTATTCTCTCAATGATCTATTGAAGTCGAACATGGTTGACTCTTCGTTCCTTAATGAATACAATTGGTTATCTGAACAAAAAGAAAGCACATCCTCAACTACCAGCACCTCAAGTTCAATTGCAGCTGATCCTAAATTGGTTCAATTATTTGGAAAAGAAGACGAGGAATGCGCGTCTGTGACCAACACTAATATTCAAACCTATATTCAGAAAGTATGTGTATACCTTCAAGATGTAATTTTACTAACTTCTCTGTTCATGATAGCATATGAATCCGGCCAGCAAATACTATATTCGAAATATAGTTTTATCGTACTTGGAAGCCCGTTTAGTCGATCGCGATGAAAAGCAGTCAATACAAGATTTCATTGAAAAACAAAACATGAATATTTTATGTAGTATAATCGAAACGAAACCAGAAGATGAAATTCAAGCAGTTTACGCTATTCAAAATTTTGTCACCAAACTTGGACATCCATCAAGTAAATAAACGTTCATTCATCGTTCAGTCATGCGTATAATATGTTTTCTATTCGTAGAAATGGCACAACTACTATTCGATAAATTCTATGACGCAGATTGTGTGAAAGAAGAAACGTTCATTCAATGGCTAGAGCACCCGGATGAATCTGAACGTGATGGTAAGTTGAAATAGAAACGTTGATTATATGAAGGTGTTATTTGTTTATTCTCGTAGGCCATGACGAAATTGTGAAATCTACGACCGGATTTTTTAATTGGTTACGGAATGCTGAACCCGAAGAGGAAGACGTCAAAGAATAGATTAGTACTGCAATATTATCACATCGATAACCTATTATTGTTATACAGTTTTCCCGTCATTCGATTTGTTTCTATTTTCTGTGTGGCTCTCTCTCTCTCTCTCTATTTATTTTCGACGATTATGAACTTAAACAAGAAAGGTATATGCATGGTTCATATCCTCTGCTCACACACACATACATAATGGTGGATTAGTCGCGCTCTCTGCTTGTTTTTGTTTCTTTTTAATTCAGTTGTTATGCACTTGTTCTCTCATTTTTAATGTCTTTTATTCTTTCATATTGCACTCTGAACTGTGACTCTTTCAAGTCGGAATATTTCCGTGATCTTTTCCTTCATATCCATTCAGTGTGACTATGATGACATGCGGTTCGTTTCTGTTTTCCTTTTCTCAACAATAAATATACTATGATTAACATTATACCTAATATACCATCACATCTTCCTCTATCGACTAAGATCAACTCTCCTGCCTTCTTGAAATTCACACACCCCATTGTTTGAATGAGGAATAATCGGAATACATAATTTGTTCTTTGTTATATGAGATTTGTCAACATACTGTTTCATTGTGTCTTTGGACAATATATGTAGAAGAATACGGATTCCTATCTTCATTGTTTCTTCTCCTCCTCTTCCGAATCCTATGAGATTATAACTATGTATTCAGCAAATAAAAACGTATTCGTTCTTTTCCAAACATTATTTTCGATTCATTGCGATCATAAATCAACATGAGTGACACATAATGCAACACATTTGTATAATAAATAACTTTTACAAGAAACAAATAGTTAACCGTATAAATCATTAGTAAAAGATTTTCTTCGTCATATCTATGCTCTGATTGATTTATATGCAAATCATTATTGATCGGACGAATATCTCCTTTCTTTTGATCTACATAAAACGATGTCAATACAAAGATTTGTACTTTGGATCATAATAATCCACACATGTACCACTGACGCTTCAAAGATCAAAGTTTATGGAAGAATGCAAATGCATATATATGAGAAAAAATTCTTACATATCTTCACATATTTTCTTTGTACTCATGATGTTGATTCCCCTTTTTTTCTCCATCATAGATTATCGAACATAAAATAGATTTTGGTATAACTCGGGTACAAATATTTCCTCTGAGCACATGTAAAATTAGATCGTAGGACTATTATACGTCATACGCTGCCATCTAACGAAGAGAGTATTCTCATTCTGGATCGATCGATTCGCAATACTATTAGTAAATGAATCATCTACTAGTTTGACATTTGTACAATACTTATAGTACTAAAGAGTACAGGTGCACAAAAATGAACTTATTGAAGCAGCTAAAGCACGATCCAAGCTTCGTTTGAGCTTTTTTCCTTTCTATGCGTTCTTGAAATTCTTTTCTTCAGAAAAAGGAACGTTTTCTATGCATTGTATGAGATGAAAGAACAAAAAATATTTTGTTAGGAAAAGGAAAGAACAGAGTGCGTATGTTAACCAAGCTGTGTTTCTCGTTCTCTTATTTATGTAAAAAAAAAAGAGAAAGAAAAAGGAATAGGGTGTGTAGACTCATGGCTGAGGATTTATATCGTTTCGTTGCTAATGAATCATTGAATCCAAAGTCCAATAAAAAGTTACAAAAAAACGATGTTCGATTTGATTAAATTGTTAAGATGAAATCTTATTCAGCGAGCATGTTTGTTTCTTTGCTTACTGCCGACCAACAACAACAAACACCGCTGCAACAACGCATTAATTTCGACGATTATTCTGAATCGTCACGTGATATCGCTGAAGTTGAACCAGAATCGAATGCAACTACAATTATTGTAAATAATCCTTCGAATTCCAGCGGAAAACCAATTCTTGATGAAGAAAATACGCGTGAAACATGGTCGAATAATTGCGATTATCTAATTACCACACTTGGCGGACTTATCGGACTTGGTAAGATAAGCAAATATAACTCAATACCTAGTCGAAGATTACTGAGTTAAGTTCGCTTTCAAATCGAACCGTTCGTAGTCAAGGTCGAAGCGCCTTTGAAAACTGATACTAAACGTAAAGTGTCGTATTACCTGTGTCAATAGACTAACAATAATAACCTGTACAAATGTAGCGATAACGAACGATGAGAAAACTAATAATCGATGAATAACCGTAATTTTTTATTTTAGGCAGTCTCTATCGCTTTCCGTATTTGGCGTTTCAGAATGGTGGTGCTGCTTTCGTCATACCTTATGTACTTATTTGTGTCCTATGTGGTATTCCGTTGCTGATGATGGAAACAGCACTTGGTCAATTTTCACGAAAAGGTTCTGTCGGTTGTTGGGAATTTGCACCAGCAATGCGTGGTATCGGTATTGCTTCGGTAACTATATCGTTCTTTGGTGCTCTATACTATATCATGATTATGGTCTGGGGTGGACTCTATCTCTTTCATTCATTTGCCTCCATCGGTTGTCGACTACCGTGGAGCGATGAAGTAGGTAATCGAAGATTTCCCTCTTGATAATGTCCTTTCGTTATGTAACGATCTGTTTTTTTTTTGTATTTTTACTAGGAGATGACGCATTACAGATAAACACAACAACAAGTATTATCAGTTCAGTTGAACGGTTTTGGAATACATCGATTATCAATATATCAGACGATTTCGATGGTCTATCAACTTTTCATTGGCCAAGTGTTGTTGGCCTAGTAGTCATGTGGACAATTATTTATCTATGCTTATGGAAAGGTATTAAATTAACAAGTCGTGTGGCCATATTTACAGCTTTGTTCCCGTACCTACCAATGATTGCATTATTTATTCGAGGAATGACGCTAGATGGTGCTTGGAGCGGCTTAAAATATTATTTAGTGCCTAACGGACAAGCATTATTAAATAAAAAAGCATGGACACAAGCAGCAGGTGAAAAATATCTTCACAATGAAGCTATAGGCCTTTCTAAAGAATTGTTTTCATTTCTTCAGGACATGTTCTTTGGGCATATGGTATTGGCTGGGGTATCATTCCGGCTCTGTCAAGTTATAACCGGCCTGATTATAATTTCTACCGTGATATTGCTGTAACTGGTACAACAAGTATATTGACGAATGTCTTCAGCGGTTTTGTTGTATTTCCTGTATTGGGTTTTATGAGCCATAAAGCCAATGTATCTATTGAACAAGTTGTGTCCAGTGGACCCGGTCTAGCATTTATTGTTTATCCGAAAGCAATCAGTCTTATGCCATTACCACATTTCTGGGCAATAACATTCTTTTTTATGATTTTCTTACTTGGTATCGATTCACAATTTGTTACATGTGAAAGTGGTACGATTAGAGCTCTACAGCAGTTTCTTTTCTTTCTCAATGAATTCTTTGCGTTTCTAGTACTTACAGCAACACTCGATAAACTTGATCAATGGTACGAACGATCACCCAAAAGGCGAAAAATTCGACGAGAAGTGGTTGTTGCTGTCTATGTTCTAATTTCATTTTCATTCGGTCTTCTCATGACTACTAGAGCTGGATTTTACATCTTTAATATTTTTGATGGTTATATTTGTGGTGCTCTGCCACTGCTAATTATATGTATTGCACAGTTAACGACAGTTCTCTTTGCTTATCGCACAACATTCAAATCATGGTTTCAAAAGTGTCCACCCCAACAGTGGCCTGGTCAGACATTCATCGCACACATCAGGTAAAGTAACGCATCGAAATTCAGAAACATTAATGATTTTTTTTCTTTTAGCGAAGTTCTAAAACGTCGTTTAACACATATATGGCTTTGCTGGATTATTGTTGTGCCAATATGGCTTTTTAGTATGCTGGCCATAGCATTTCGTACCGTGGGCTTGATTTCATATGAATCATTTGTCTATCCATTACCATTTCAAATTGCCGGTTATGCGTTGACTTCAATAGCTCCACTGAGTATCATTATCTATTTTATTTATTACCACCTTAGAAACACGAACAGATGAACAGTTTTAAATCTATGGCATTATAGTATTGCGGATGATTCTATGATTTTATCCCCACTCTTTTCTTTTTGTAAATTTCAATAAAAAGATACACGCCTCTCGCCGGCAATGAAAGCAACACTAGATTTGACTTTCGACAGATCACTTAGGAGTACGACGATAAAATTTTATTTGTTTGCTCGTCGTACAATTGTACGAATATCCGTTTGATTATTATGTTTAACGATAAAATTTATTAACGTCATTAATGTGATGTTACTTATCATAAGTGTTTTGGGTGGACTATAACCTTCGGTATATTTGCTATCGTGTAATACATCGTTCCGATAGGTTATCAAAAACGATTAGTTCGATAATGGATGGTCATATGATATTTTTTTTTACAAAATGATGTGAAAGACAAAGTATACGAAAGCGAGTGTATGAAATGACGTTAACAGTCTTGTAAAAAGTATTTTAAGAGTATAAAAACACAAGATTAACTATAAACAGTTGGAGCATGTCTTATATGCGTGATTAATATAAAAATTTATTCAAAAACATTGTCGGTGAAAATACACGATAAATAATTATAACATGAAAGTGAACAAAAAAGAATCTGAAATGCTTGATTAATTATCAGTAAATTCAATACTTATTCAACAAAAGAATCTGATCATTTTTTCGTTTCGTTTGTCTCGGACTTTGTTACTTTGTCTGTTACAGGTTCTGCTATTATAGCTTTACTATGCTCTGCAATGATAGTTTCCAAATCACCGACAATTTTACCTGGTGTAGTCAAACTACCAGATGCTGTTGAGCCAACAATTTGATTATTTGCGTTAGTTACTGGCGTCGAGTCCGAAACAACAGCGAGTGGCTTGTAAACATCAGCTTCCTTCAGGGTATATGCTTTCGCCTTTAAATCTTCATCAGCTTTCGTTGTCGTCATATCTTTTGTTGATGATTGCGATTCGTATTCTTGTCCCTTTGATATGATTTCTGTATATTCAAGTGGTTCACCTTCACAGTTTGTCTGTACGACTGTATTTCGGGCAACTGCCGCGGGAGTTGTAGCAGCTAGTGGATTGACAGCACTTGTGGCGTTAGTCGGTAAAATAACGTGAGTATGAGATGAGTCCATTAGTTTTTTTTTTGCGTCTTTTAATATTAGAACGATTGGACGAAGACATACTCGTTTACGTTGTCATAGAAAAAGATTTTTTCCAAATATCATTCTATTCCGATGAAATGATTCGGATGTTATACCTATTTTAATATCATAAGCAAAAATCTTCTACTTGTCTCACTCTTCTTTTTAAAACTTTATCAGATTTTTCTTCAGTGTAAACGCTAATGAGTGACATCTCTATATACTACAGTAGTGTCAAACTTGAAAGTTGAGTTGAACTATCCTTGGAACGCACTTTTCGCGCCATCCGCATGTACCATCAATCTTATCAAATTATACGCGTATGTTTACAACGTGAGTTACTTTATACAACAGCTAAATCTCAATTTGCAACAGAAGAGGTCAAAGGATTAAACAAAAACATACGATTTTTTGTGATCAAGTAACACGAAAAACAAATGGTAAAAACATGCGCCACCAGAAAACGTTTCTTTGTTTCAAATATCCGCATTGAACATTTAGGATCAATGATTATGATGACAGCGCGTCCACAATTTCTCGCCGAAAGAATCAAGTCTTCATCTCGTCTATCATCTTAGGCAAAAATGTTCAAGTAACAACTCGCGACCATGTCGAACAAGTATCGGAAACCGAATTGGTTGACTTCATGAGAAGAAATATGGTCAATGAAGAATTTTATTAAAAACAAATAAATTAATAATAAATCCAAAGATAAAATTGTACCAATAACTTCACAAATAATACCTATAAACGTATTCCAGTTGGTTGTTGAAGACATGATACATCATTTGATAAACGAATTGAACTTAATTCAGATGAATTTTCATTTAAATCGAAACAATTTATTTGTTGTTCAAGAAGTTTATGAAATGATTTTATTCGAATACATTCAGTTAATTTAAACTTGAAATTATGACTTTGTTTATGTTGATTGACGTATGTGGATTTTTTTTCGTAAATGTCTCTAAGGAGAAGAAGATAATCTTTATCTCTAGTAATTATTTACATAAAGTTAAAGTCAAATAGAATATAAAATACTTGTTGATCTAATAATAAAACACAGAAAAGAAACGAATACATATTGATGAATTTTAGATTTTAATTTTTGTTAATATGTACAGGAATTTCGGAATTTTTCATGGATTATCCATCCTGAACATTCGATGTTTTTTTTTCTCGAATACGCGAACGATATTTACATATTTGTCTGGTTTTGGCTAATTAAAATATGTTTTTGAAATTATGACTTTCACATTTGATGGTTTCTTCTCATTGTCGTTTGTAAAGAGAAACAAATTTCTTTCTTTTCATGACAAACACCACCCTTTTCTCCTATATTATTTTCTTTACATTGTGCAAATTGAATGATATAACATCAATGATAAAAGAAGTGAGAAGACATTACTTGATTAGAATAATGTTGTTTGTTCTCCAAAGCGAAAAAAACGTTAATTTCAAACAAAAAACAAGAAGTGAATTTGACTATTCAGTTGAGTGTTTTGTTTTTAATTTGAAATATAGTTGACTATGAATTGTGGAAGAATTTCTGTGTCAATTTTGCTTTTTCTTATTAAACAATCGATTGAACAAGATATTCGATTGTGTCGTATGTCAAAAATAATTAATTCGAAATTTCAATGTGCTAATACAACTTGTTTGCCATTTGTCACTAATATTTTATCGGACATTCGCCAATGTAAAATGAATTGTTTAGCTCAAACTTATTGTCGAGCAATTAGTTTTCATCAACTAACTTCAACATGTCAATTATTTGATAATATACCAAATCCAAATGGAAATATGTTAGTTGATACAAATACTATTACTATGATTGTCATTGCTGGAACACGAAATCCACCTGGTTAGTAAATATATAACTTTTAGAAAGAATCAAATCTTATCCGATCTTCTTCTATATTTATAATTCTCATTTTCTAAAATAGAACCAACAACAACATCCACAACGTCAACTTCATCAACAACAACATCCACAACATCAACTTCATCATCATCAACATCTACAACGTCGACAACATCAACATCAACATCGACAACAACAACATCATCATCATCCACATCATCAACACCATCGACAGCCCCATCAACAATACCTAGTAAGTAAAAGTCAATGATTCAGTTTGAAACTTTTAATTAGTATTTGACAAATATTTTCATATTGATATCGCAGAAGGAATTAAAATTTCAATATCCACTTTATATCTGAGTTCTTTCCATATGAAAAATTATAAAGTCTTATTAACATTGTATATATCATTTAAGTCTATATTTAAATGTCATTTCTGCAAATTCAACAAATGTTTGTAAATTGCGTAAAAAACATTGTGAAAGTTCAGTTACATGTTGTCAGCTGAAGTTTCATTGAGAGAACCACCATATAATGTTGACGAAAGCGAAGCAATGGTTCATTCCATAAATTCCCTCTTTTCCTTTCTCATATCTTCATTGGATGAGATCAATAGTTCAATACTATTTTTCACGACGAACGAATTATCAATAGAACACCATAATCCAATCTATACCTTCTTTCTTGTTATGTTTATATATAATTAAATCTTTAATTCTAGATGTAATAACAGGAAGCGGAGGTCCCTCTACTTATCGAGGCAATAATGGACAATATTATTCTTTTTCAATAACAGGATCTTTGAGTGGAAGTGTTTGGGGTTCAGATATTTATACAGATGATTCAAATCTTAATGCTGCTGCTGTACATGCTGGTTATGCTCAAAACGGAGTGACGACTACAGTCATCATCCAAATTTTACCTGGTCAAAGTAGTTATACAAGTACTACTCGAAATGGCGTCACTACTTACAACTATGGATCCTGGGGTGGTAGTTATAGTGTTGTTGGCAACTCTGGATGATAATGATAATGATATATTATTTGATAACATTGAAAAAAGCAATTGAGATTTATGAAATGTATGTTCGTTCTCTTTTTATTACATTATTTTTCTCACCTTCAAACGTGTGTGTATTTCTCTGTATGAATTAACAGTGAAATGTTGATTTGCTTAAAGATAACATATTATCATATGATGATATTCAGAAATAGAAAAAGTAGAAAATGAATTTTAATTTTAATTTTCAATGAGATAAGGTGAAAGCGATTTTAAGAAAACTAATGTGCAATGAAATATTTGCAGGATATTCATCGTTGGATAGTTTTCATGCTGCTGTTCTCAATATACGTCTAGTAGTGTTGTTCAAAGAATTGATAAATTCTAAAATCATATCGATTTAGTTTTGTTTAATCTGTGATAAACAAAAATAGTTAATTATCAATAGTAACTACTATAACATGAATAAAAAAAGATATTATCGAAGGATTTGATTAATATTACACCAACGTTTCATTATCTAATGCATATGAATCATCTAAAATTGAATAAAACATCGATTGCTTTCGTTCAATATTAAAAGTTTCTCATCGAAATAATCGAATAATGTTGAATGTTGTGACTATTCCAGTTTGATATCGCTTATACAAAATAAACCATATAAGACCGATAAAAACTATAATACCATCTTGAGGTTGTGAGAATATAAGTTAAATAACGTGCCCTTCGAATAAGTCCCACTGATTCGCCTTCGTCAATCCACGATTTTGATAAAGCCAATGTACCATTTTCCGAATCAAAACCAGTTCCATTGTACCACATTATAGTATTTAACACTGTCTCAGTACCTCAATGATTCCACGCCAAATTATATTCATCATTGTAAAGTACAATTGGAATTTGTTGAAATGAATCAGGTAATAATTTAATCGATGGTTGAAAATGACCAGAATCAAATGTATTAAGAACCGAATCTGAACATTTTATCCATCTTAGATTTATACCATTAATATGTAAACATCACAAAACATCTTGTCGTTGTAAACAAGATGTGACATATTTCAAGTCTGATGGCCAATTTTTCCCCACAGGCAAGTATTGTGTCATCTAGACGATTATCAAAAACATTGACACGTCTATTTGCTTGGCGAGTTCCATAATAATTATTCATTGTACCATATCGTATTATCTTCTTGAGAATAAGATCACATGTTTTATCGAAAATGTGTACTTGATCAGAAAGTATCTGTTCACATTGTTTGACTTGATTTTCAATATGATTATAGAGTGTAGAGTTCTTCTCTACTAAATTATTTGCAACTGAAAATGGTAAATATGGTTTATAATATGAAACAAGATCAATCCAACCATTCTCTATGAGAAGACCATGTAATTTCAAATCTGATCCTTTTTCAAGAATTATTCGTGCTATATATTATTACTAGTAAACATTTAGAAGGTGTCTCATAGTTTCAGCTCTAAACTATTATGGCGGCATAATCGACTGGTTGACGGTTCTTCACATTTAGAACATAGATATGCTCTTGAATGTTGAGTACACGATGCAAACATAGGCACGTCCTGTCTATCACCTATCATTTATCATCTTTGTCCTGCCTTGTTGCATCAATCTTAGCAATACTCTGTAAAGACAAATTACATCGAAGTTTTGAAACGATTACAAACGTTTGATCACTCATCCATTTGACATGAAAGCAGTATATTTCGATGATTGTTAATCTCAGTCGGTAGATGATTGGGGAATGACAATAATGCCAATGTCTTTGTCAGACATAATTCAGTCAAAAGTTGTAAGTAAGCAGAGTAAACCAGTGCATTGTTTCTTTTGTTCTCTTCTTGTCAAGCACTGTCTGTACATAAGTTGTAAGAGTGATATTTTATGGTAAAATTCGAAAGTCTTTCATTTCGTATTGTTCAGATATTAATGACATCTATAATTTATTGTTCAATTATAGCTGAAGAATCTTGATAAAAATTTTCAACGATCCTCTCTATTATTCTCTTCTATTGAATAATACTTCACAATGAACCGTGAGAGAAATCGTCCTATTCTCATAATTGAGTTCTTTGTTCGTTTGTGTCAACTTTTCTCTCTCTCTCTCTCCTTTCTCTTTTTCGTTCATTTCATTTCATCAAATAGAATTTCATTTCGTTCTTGACGATTGTAATGACATCGCCAGTAATTAATCGTCAAAAAGCTTTATCAACTGAATCACTTAACATACGATCCGAGACGTCTCAACAACGTATTAGTTTACAACACATATTCAATTCGTGTGTACTCGATAAAAATCAACGTGTTAATGCAGGTGAACTTATTCGACATTTTCGTTTTGTAACTGAACAAAATTCTGATTTGGTAAGTTAAATTGACAATTGCTTTACTTTTTTTTTGTAAAAATTGATTCTTTGAAGTTAACGAATCAATTGGATTTTGCTTTTTTATTAAATCAACTGGGTGGATCCGATCAACAAGTGACATTCGATCAATTATTCAATGCTGTTGAAAAGCTTTATTCTGAACTTGTTGAGTAAATATTTGATTTTCGATCAAACAATTCAAATTTTGATAAGACTAATCTTTTAGAAAATCGAGCATAAGTACACCAGTATCAAAATCAATTTCATCGATGTCACTTAATTCTTCATCGTCGTCGAAGAAGCAAAGAAACAAAGAAAATATCGAGTCACATACAAGTGATGATGCTTCATCCAATTCATTCGATTTACGACGAAAATCAATCGATCACGAAAAGTTTGTTGACATTTCTCATCCGTCAAGCATAACAAAGAGTTTTTCTAGATGCAAAATTGATTATAATGAAATGATGGAAATTCATCGACGACAAACGGAATGCTTACATATGCTTGAAGACGAATATAAGAAGCTTGATGATGATCATCATCGTTTACAAATACAATACGAAGATATACAAAAGAAAAAACTTGCGTATGTTTTGAAGTTTGCAAATGATTCGAGAGAAAAGTTTGATTTTATTTTTAGATTAGAAGACGAGCTTAATCGTAGTACGCGTTATGCAAATGAAAATGTGGATTTACACATCTATAAGACTCAATTAGAAACCTCCAATCGTGTTTTAAAGGAAGAGAATGAAAGTTGTGAACGAGAAAGATTTGAACTCCAAGAACAATTAATTGATGTTGAACATCAGTTACAAAGCATTCGAGACGAACGAAATCAATGTGTGAACAAGTTAGGTGAAGTTGAATATGAATGGAAGAAAGAATTAGTAAGATATTGATTTAAAATTGAGATTTTCCATACAGTTTTATTGATGTTTTATAGAATGAAAAAGAGAAATTAGAAGAACAGATGAAAGTTATTCAAAATCAATTGAAAGAAGTAAGAAAAACAAAACGAATGATTTGAATGTACTTCTATTGTTGCGTTTTGATTTATTATAGAATAATGAAGTTATTCATTCGTTACGAAAAACGATCGATGATTTGAATGTTGAAAATCAAGTAGATAGCAAGATAATATTGAGATTAATCGATAAAATACGTGTCTTTTTTGTAGACTACAATGAGAAAAAATGAGAATTTGGAGAAGAATTTGGAAGAACTTCGTCAACAATTACGGAAGTATGTCATCAATATATGTTAAACAAGAAAGTCTACGGGATATTTTTAGTGCAAAGATGGAATCAATTGAAGCACGTTTATCTCTTTCAAATCTATGTGAAGAAGAAAGTTTCCTTTGTGATGAACTGGAAGAACGTGTTGATGTTTCACGGCGTGTCACAATTTCAAATGGTCAATCGCTCTTTGCTGAAATCAATACGATGGTAAATGCTGTAATCTATGAATTCTGGATTGAATTTCAACGTTTCATAGGACAATATATCAAATGAATGTGTTTCTCAATGTCTTGACTCTTCGAACATGGAAACGATTGATGATATGGAAGTTCAAATTCTTCTATCGAAAAGTGATAGTTTCAATTCCATTCATTTGAAAGATGTGGTGTGTTTATGATCGTTTGCACTAGTATTTATGTAATCATTTTTCTTTCTTTTCAATAGTTTCACGAATTACATGTAAATGGAATGAATATCAACGAACATTTGACAATTCTAAATGAGAAAATTCAATGTGAACAAGATCGGGAGAGTATCTCAACTACCTCGACTCTAATTGAAAAACATTTATCAATCATTAAGAACTTAATTAAGAAGATTATCGACAATAAGGATGTGTTTGAAGGACGTTTTAGAAAACTACAAACATTATTGATTGCAAGTCGACGTAAAGATTTACAGAATTGCAAATGTTTATAGAATTTCAATGTGATATTTTTTGATTTAGACAAACAACAGAAATTTCAAATAGAATTGAACGAAATCTCTCAATCAAGTCAAACAAATGTGACTTCTTCAAATGTTATTTCAACTTTGAAAGAATATCATGAAACAATCGAAGAATTGAAAGTTAAAGAACAATTATTAGTTGAACAAATTCGTCTTTTAGAAGGACAGTTATTCAAATTACAAGGTGATGAAAAGGCACAGAGATTAAAGTGCCATTTTCTAACAAAACAAGTACAAAAAATGACTTCGAAAGCAAAGTAAGTGGTCAAACTCTTCGAAGTTCTACATTAATCACTTTATTGCAGAGAAAAACAAGAGCAATTCGATGAAAATGGTATGTTAAAACATCTAGTTCTATATTCTTCAACAATTTCCTCTTTAGGAATGCTAACACACAAGAAAAATCATCCACAACAAAGTGTATCTGTAAGATTTGTTTCTTCTTCGACTTCCTTGATAATAATTATAACCTTTGTTTTCGTTTCTAAAAAGAATTTAACAAATGGTGTTTGTCCATATCATTCCGTTCGAGGTAAATTTTGCTCTGAACTGGCCAGCATGACTTTCTCTTTCGAATAGAATTACTTCGTGAGGATGATGAGTTGTTTAACTCGGCGTCAGCATCGTTACCATGTCGATGTTTGAATCGATCGCGTTCAAGTCCTGAACTTCATCAAATGGACTCACCATCAAAACACATTCGACGATTGTCATCGCCATGTGGAGCAGCGATAACAACCAGTGACTCTGGTTTAAATTCATCAACAAATTGCACGACCAGTCGTTCACCAACACCGGAATTAAATGAAGATATCTCATCAATGACCCTTGAATTCGATTCATTGTTTAATCGAACATTGACGAAAGAAGATGCCGTTTCAAAGACTACTGAGAAAAAACCCAATCGATGTGCAACAGTTAAAAACGTCCGACCAACTCGAGTAAAACGTGTCTTGAAAAGGTATAGTGTTCCTTACATTCTAACATTTTCATCATAATACATTCTTCTCTAGATTACAATGGTGTGCAATAATAACAAGTTGTTCAATCGTTTTATTTCTTTGGAGTGTAATTATACGTTATTATTGCTTAACTTCCCCCAATGATGATGATTGTAGTCGACTGTCATTCGCATGGTGGCCATTTGCCTATTGCGCACCAAATGGTATAACTCTTTAAATCTTTTTCTATCCTCAATGTTCAACCAACGAACAAAACATAACAAATTTCTCTAACTAAATGTTTATCCTTTCTTTTTTATGTCCTATGTTCATATATATGTATGTATATGTAATATGAAAAAAAAGATAATCGAATGTGTACAAAATGAATAACTTAATTTAATCTCGTTTTATTCGAAAAAACATGTATTGTATCTATTTGAAGGAAATGAATAACTGTACAAATTTAGTATGGATAAGAAAGAGTAACAATTGAGGTTTGATAACGATCGAATCGTGTTCATATTTATGAGCATAGAAAAGCAATGTCTTCTAATCGCAAACTGAATTTATCTATACAACCCGCTAATACATCACCAGCTAGTTTCAGTTTGGTTTCTTGTAAGCTACTAATTCGTTCTTCGATTGTATTCTTCACCATTAAGCGATAAATATGTACATCTTTTCGTTGGCCAACTAGCACAAGAACGAATATTTCAATTGAATCGATTATCAAATGATATTTAATTACTTCGATAAATTCGATCACATGCTTGTTGCTCATTTTGTGGATTATAAGAAAGTTCACATAAGAAGAGATGGTTACCACCAACAAGATTAAGACCTTCACCACCAGCTTTCAATGATAGAAGTAGAACCTTCAATTGAAAAGTCGCATCTTTATTTTCTAATAGATCTATAGAATTTTACCATAAAAGCATTTTCATCGCTATTGAATGCTTGGACAATCGCTTGTCGATCAGGAATTTTCACTTCACCACTGATCGTTTGCGAACGTATAAGATTTTTCTTCAAATGATGTCGAACGATATTCAGCATGCCAACCCATGATGAGACAACGACACCTACGAATAAACGATTCATTGAAAGACAATCATTAAATTCAACGTGTTTTCTTTTCCTTACATTTCTCGCCGAGTTGATTAACAATCATATGAATCTTCTTCAAAAGACAGTCCAACTTTGTACTCATGAACGTCATATCATATTGAAGTTCAGTATCTTTAGCAAGGGCTTGAATATTCTTGTCATTGAAAGTATCGTTCAAATCCAATTTGAACATGGATAATTCCAGTGCAACATCATCTTTATCATCAAATACATCGTCAGTCGATAGATCTTTAACTAACGATAAATGATTACATGCTTGACGTAACTTCAACCTGCAACGAAGACAATAATGTTCATTTGAATTGAGATAAGTCAAGTTTTACATCAGTGTGAAAAGAACTACAGTATTTGTTTTCTTCTTCTCACGACGATTTCGAATGAATAATCTGTATGCATCGGTCATTTCTACTTTGACGCGTTGATAATGTTTCATTTCTTCATCGGTTAATTTCAACCAAATAATTTCGATTTGTTTGGATGGTAACGGTACAAGTAGTTTCCCATTTAAGTCGTAATCGGTTTTCGTACGACGAAGAATCAATGCACGAACGATGGTTTTCATTCGTTCAATCGATTTATATTGATTCGATGAGAATAATTTCCACGTGGAATAAACATCAAATGGTGAATAATGAAGAAAGTTTAGAAGAGAATAGAAATCATCAGCTTTGTTATGTATTGGTGTGCCAGTTAATGCCCATCGATAAATAGCGTCGATAGCTGAACATGCTTGAGCTGTTTGAGATTTGTGTGAACGTATTCGATGAGCTTCATCAAGAACAACTCGTTGCCATTTGACAGAAAATAATGGATTCTAAAGCCAGAAAGATTTGTTTTGAAAAAAGATCAAATTTGTATTTTACTTTCGCTCCTTCAGCTGTATGTTCAGCTCGTACTAATTCGTAAGATGTTAGAACGACACAATACTGTCCAAAAGCACGAATTGCACCACCAGTTGGAATATCTTTTTTACGCGCTGATCCATGATAAATGAAACATCTCATACGACTATACTTATTGATTTCACTTTCCCAATGACTCATCAAAGTTGCCGGACAAATAACTAATGTTGTCGGAATTGGATTAGACTTTGTTGAGCTGAATATCTCTTCGGAAGATTGAGGTTTTATAGCATTCATTCGGAGTTGAAGAAATCCAATGGTCGTAACTGTTTTACCCAATCTAATAAGAATAGAAATTTGATTTATTGTTTCATATAAACAAAAGGCACCTACCCCATGTCATCGGCGAGAATTCCTAATAACAGAGAGAAAGCATTCAATTGGAATAAACAGTCTATTCTGATGTAAATTATTTACCTCCATAGGGTGGATTCGATTCACGCCATTGCATCCAAGCAAGCGCATGTCGTTGATAACCATGTAATGTTACATCTCGAAGAGATAGCGGTTGTGGTAGTTCCTCTTCTGGTCGCGGACATCTTTCCATATCAGCAATCAATTGTTTCAAAGCTAATTCAACCTCTGGCATACGTTTACCAATACTGAATAGATTCTGAGCTGATTGCATATGTTTTAAGCTACTGATAGGTACATTTGGTGTGATAATCGGATCAATTACTTGAATTGTTCGCATAGATGTAGTCGTATGTGTATTTTTTGTAAGAGGTGGAAGAGTAAATAGAGGCTGATTTGGTCGCCAACGTTGAGTTGGCTGTGTAACAGAAGGAATCTTAACATTCGTGTTTGTTGTTGTAGTCTAAATTTTAAGAAATTCTTCATTTTCAATTGCGATCACGGTCAAAGAGAATACTTTGATTTCTTGGCTATTCGAAAAAGGATTAGGTTTAGCTGATGGATCAACACGAGCCCACAATTTATCTATTTTCACCTGTGATAAACTCATCTGAAATCAGGTCAAATCATATGAACGCCAACGGATGTGATAGTGTAGAAAAATGTCTTGGCTTGAATATAACAGACTATCTCAGCCTGCTCGATAATTCTTTGTTTGTCAGTAACGGTTCTATTTTTTATCTCGTTCATTGTGTTTGACTTCATCAAATTTGATTTGATTTAAAACAATGACTTTAACAGTTGGTTGTAATTCAAAATTTCAGAAGATTTTCGTAGTTGTCGTTAGTTGTCAGCGCGTTATATCGTTAGACCTTTCCATAGAACATCGGATCACTTCTATTCTAATTATATGTCAGCAAATTCAACAAGGAAGATTTATCACAGCTATTTATTAAGCAAAAGCATCAGAGTGTAAATACAAAATCAGTTCATATATCAGATGGTTTTCTCGTTGTTGTTAATCATGCTAGTCTCTTCATCCATGTTCAAATACTTCGAAGCTTGTGGGAAGTGTTTACGGAAAAATGAATCGAAATCTTCTATTCCCATTTCGACGATGTGAACACGAACGAATTCTATCGCGGCCATAATATCCGGATGGCATATCTCATGAGGCATCAAGTCTCGAAGAATGGACTTAAATCGAATCGCAGTCGGTGTATGACTTGGCTAGAACAACGTTACAAATGAGTGAATTTCATAGTTTTAGAGGAAAAGATATCTTACATCAGCATATTCTCTCATCTCTTTCAAGAGACACAATATTAACTGGTTGTCATGATATTCTGGTTCAACCATTTCTTTCAAATCGATGTACCTATTCAGAAAGGAAATGAAATAGAATGCAATGGATGAAAATGAGATAGTTACCATGGTCGATATCTGAGGTGAAAAGCATTTTGTTTTTGTTTATTTTTGTCAAAACGTAATTGTACTAATAATTTTTCACTCAAAGTACATTGTGGGATTAGTTTCTGCATGTCATTTAATTTGCTTTGATAATAGAAGAGACGATTTTTATCGATTTGTTGAAGTCTATTATTCAAAGTGGTCATTTGTTCTTCGGTAAACTCATCGAATTCTCGTTTGAGACTATGTAATTCGTCTGCACGTTCTTTTGAATGACAAACACTAAAAAAAAACACAGAAAACATCTTTTCTAAAACAAACTCAGCATTTCCTACCCGATATTGCTCGCAGATCGACGGCGTAAATTTACAACCAATTTTTGTTCGATTGCACGATTCTGTCGTGCTCTCACTTGTTCTCTACTCGTACTCGTCGCATTCTCGAGACCGAATATATGATTTAAGTCACTTGCATCACCCACTCGCAATAAACGAATCTCTTTGTCCTAAAAAATATTTCATAATTTTCGATCGCATGCAAAATCTTAGTAACAAGTCACTCACGGCCAAAGGTAGAGGTATGGGTAAGGCATTTTTCGACGTTTTGATGGTGATTTTTTGACTTTGAACCCATTTTTTAAGTAATGCATTGGGTTGACGTCGTTGTTCGAGGATTGACGGTATACGGACTATGGCACCACCACCAGGTGGTTGACTCACATCACTTGAAAAGGATGCTCGACTGGTATTACCTGTTAAACTGATTGATGCTGCAGAACTTCTCGGTATATATACCGTTGGTTGGGTACTGTCTAAATTGACGGTCTGAATCGTATCTTCATGATGGCTTCTTGAAGATGCTGATTCATTTAAATCACGATCATAAGAAGTCGAATTGATTGGCAAGTGAAATATTTCGTCACTATCAGTTGAAACTCGTGTTGCGCTTCGACTATCTTCAATATGAAAACGACCTACGCATGAAAACCAATAGTTTCAAATCCGAATAGACATACCAATGCTGGCCTGAGGAAAGACGAACATTCTTGGATCCTCATGTGTATGTGGTTTTTTCATACTCTGAAAAATATTGAGCAACGATAGGAAGTCGAAAAATGTGTTCATTTTTATACATCATCGAGTGTATCTATTTGTGGACGGAATGACATGGTTTCATCTTGTGATGTGTCAGTGCGATGTTCAGAACTAGTTTCCGACGGATCAACATTTGCCCGGGATGCACCCTTGGATTTCTCTTGCCTAAATTCAAAATATAGAAGTATATACCTTCCCAAAAGACAATAAGAGATCTAAGTCTTTACCATTGATCGATATTCCAGCATCCACTAATCTTTTTTTTCGGTTCACTCGAACACATAGCACGTAAGAACCATAAAATGCAACATAATTGACGGTATAGTGCATCTTTGAAGCTAGAAAAAGAGAATGAATCAGAAATAGAAGTTGCATTATTGAACATACCGAGATGACATTCGACTTTTAAGACGTAATCTTGATGAAAGACGATTGAAATGTGGTGTAAACGGTCGTATAATATCCCTTTTGAAATTTTTCCGATTCAATGGTGGCGCTGAATGACATAGTTTCACTGGATGTTCCAATAATCTTGACAGAAAAACAAATTTTTTCTTGAGAAGAAAAGTTTCTCAACATGAATCTCTTACTCATCTAAACGAGATTTTTGCAAATCGCGTGCATTCGTTGGATCTGTTCTAGTCGTATGCGCATTAACCATTGTTCTTGGTGACATGATATCATCTCGAATCCCACTTTCACTAAAACAAATATCATATTCAATTAAGAGAAATACATACACATGATCAGTAACCTTCCATCGCCGTCATCATCATCATCATCATCATCGAAATCATCGATTAATCGATCATATAATGCATCTTGATCTTTTTCATCACTGCCTGCACTCATTGGTTTGTTTATTTCAACGCTTTGTACACGAACATTTTCCTATATACGATTATGATAAATACATAAACTTTTTTCAGATAAGATTCAGTGAAATTTACATTACGAGACAATTTCTCGACAACATCTTTTGCGCTACGACCTAGTTTGACACCTCTCAAAATATCACTAAAAGAAATCAGTGAAATATTCCATTAAACATTAAAAAACTCGTTTTACCTTGATTTTTTCATGTACTGTTGCCGTGCTGATTGTAAATCTCGAAGTGTTGTTTCGAATTGTAATCTCGTCTGCAACACAAACAAAAGTATTATACTTATTTCGTTTACTATCCTCACCAAATGATCATCCTGCACAGTTGAACTTGATTTCGGTCGATTTGATGAAGTTTCACTACTCTGCGTTTTTGAAGTTATTTTATCAGATATTACAATTGTCGGTTGTTCAGTCTAGGTTATGCAAACAATTGTTGAATTATATATTGTTCAAAAAATGATATATCGATTTTTACAATAATCGGTCTCGAGGATCGCGGCGATAGGACCGGTGGTGCAACATCTTGGTACGGAATTGTTCGTGGACAAGCCCAACCTTGATGTTCTTGCACTTTTCGTCGAGCATAGTTCTCTTGTCGGACATAATCTCGTGATGGCCATGCTGGTTCACATCGTCTCAATGTTCGTGTACGAACACGAACCGATTGGGCAGTCATGGATGGTGGTATCGTTGACATCTGATAATCATTTGTTGCAGATGACGAAACAAGCATATAAAAAAGCGAGAAGAAAAAGAAAACGCAATACTTCTTGTTCTATAGCTCGAAGATTTTGTTTGTGTTATAATGTTCGATGTATGCTGCTTATGCGACTGCCATTTTCTGATTTCTCACCTTCTCACCAACCCTCTCTTTTCTCTTTCTCGCTTTCACTTTACGCTTTCGTTACTACAATCAATGAATGTTGACAAAGAATTGCACACTAATTATAGACGGTTGTCACTCATGAAAGAGAACAAAGAGTGAACCGATCGTTTTTTTTTAATTTAAATGATACTAATATTCAGTTTACTCAGTCAAACATACACTTGTTTTTTTTTCTAAGGTAACACGAGAAAAAAGAGAAATCTAATAAATTTTTTAATCGACTAAGTAAACAAATTCACCGGAAAGAAATTAAATTTTTCTCTAAATGTGATTTTCGTCCTGAGTGTCAAATGCAAGGACGTTGTGACAATCGAAAATCAAAATTTCGTCACGATTGTTATTATTTTCTATTTTTTTGTTAATCGGATCAAAATTATTTTTTTATTTTTCAGTACTGAATGCTTTTACGTTAATTTGTATTTGAAAAAAAAAGGACAACATTAAGAATTTCTCGTCACTTATTTGCAAAGAAAGCAGCGCCGAATAAATAATAAAAAATCTTTCTCTGTCTTTATATAATGATCATATCTTCATTATCAATTTCGACTTTGATAAAAATCGTATCATCTTTAACATATTCAAGTGTGGCCAAGGTGTCTAAATCAGTGAATTTCTGTGCACCAAAGCTTGCATTACGTTCGGTCACCGGTCGGCCTAAGAATGGCTTGTTTTCTTTACAAATATTTGGTTTAACACTGTATATTATTGGACGACGATTATCAACGTCTTCACATTGATCCAGTAAGGTGAATGTCACACGATGTGAAAATGGCCAAGATAGTAGAGCGTCATATTCACCACGACATACGCAAATGAATAACGAGACGTATTTGCCTTTTGCTGAAAGAAGTCAATGGAAATCCCTAATTTTCTCTGGAACAGATATGAATGTTTCCTTTTACCTTTTCCATCACCGCCAAGACAAATCGAAAGTGCCAAACGATATCCGTGTCGACTTGTTAAAAAAGGTGGACTGAATAGGGTGGTTTTTTTGCCTGAACGTGCTTCTTCTAGGCGCTCCTAAACAACCAAAAAGATTTTTTGTTGATTAATGGAAACGTTTCTGTTGTACTTGATAATGATCGATTTTCCATATGTATTGGGCTCCGTAGGTTTTGTCTAAAGCATTGACCCGTACAGATAACAATTCGATCCATTTCTTTTGTTCATTTGTACGTTCTTCATAGGCTTGTAACAGTTTCTTTTGGATTGTGATAGTTCGTCCAGCAAGATTTAAATGCAGACCGGGTGATTCTTGCATATGTTTCGTAATTTCTGTTCGCTGACCACGGTATTCACAGCCACATTCACCGAATGGACAAGATAATTCTTGTTTTGGACACATCGTATCCAAGTGATTTTGTATCTAAAGTACAAACTATAAAAATTTTGCATCAACTCGAATGGATTTACACACTTGACCACGTGGCCATTCTTGATTTGTACATCCGTTTGGACACGGGACTTTGAATTCCGGGCAAGTATTCAGATGAGGAATTTCTTCTTCGAAGATAATGTTTCCTTTACCTTAATAAACAGAAGTGAATTCTCCATATCGTAAGCAGTCTCAGTTATCATACAAAATTCACAAACAACAGTTCGCTTAGGACAATCTTCAGTCTGGTGTTTGGGAGCGAAACGTCTTTCAAATCTTACACCACAAGCATTTATACAATCCACTTGAACGAATCCGCACGTGTCCGCATGACCCTGTAAATATTGCACATCACAAGTTTATCTTTTCCCATTGTATTCTCACCATGTAGTCCTTCAATGTTCCTTGCCAATCACAACCTTTATCTTTGTAATAGCAATAGACATCTAAGCTTTGAATATCTCGTTGTAGTCCTTTGTCATTAACAATTTTGTCGCGAGATATTGGCTGTTGACAATTCGGACAACGCGGAGCAACACTAAAGAAGAGAAGATAGATCAACAATTAATCTCCTATCATTTCCATCACTACCGCATTATGTCGGGTAAACAGCTCGAACAAATATGATGGCCGCAATCTTCGAACTGCAGCGGAAATCGTAAATAATTACTACATGCTACACAACGATATTTTGATTCCAAGTCGCCACGTTTCCATTTTGGTTCCGGTTCTGATTTTCTACAAATGAAAATGCTCTAAATCTGTTGAACAAATCAGATGATTTACCGTTTGGATAAACCTGTCATCGGTCTCGAACGAGCCAACGATGGAGTTGTACTCCGAAGTGATAACATCGAACCTTCATAAACTGGGATGCTCATCGGTGATTCTGTCATTTCTGCAATCAATTGTTTCCACTTTTCCCGAATGACGTCTTCTCCTTACTTGTTAGTTTTCTCAAATGTTTAATTATGCACGTCAAATACTCATATTTTGCTTTTTTTTTCTTTTTAATATCAAAAAAGGACGTTTTTGAACAAGCTAATATAAAATTACTTTTTTTCAAGCACACAGCAACGGAAATAGAATGAAAGACAGTTGTCTATCTTAAAAACAAAAATGCTTGCAGTAAATTGTGATTTTTTTTTCACTGAAAAGCACTTCTTCTACTTAAAAGACATCTGAATTCCTCCAGAGAAATATAAAAAAAAGCATCTTGGAAACTAATGTCAATAATAAATGCCGACGTTGAGATCGATGCCTTTATTTATTGACTGGTTTTCTCCCCAATTCTGTGATACATTTGAATATTAAATAGGATCAACTATGTAAAACATTTTCCTTGTTGAAATCATCATTTCGATAACCATCGACCTTATCGAGTATTATTGTTATATAATCAACATCTTTATCTCTATCATTTCCGGTTCATATAGCATAACGGATGAATGAGATGCAGTTCACAGAAATGATTTCAATAAACTAAGATATTTCAGTTTGAAAGCAATAAACATCAGAAAAAAAATTTCATGATAATTTATGATATGAATAACTCATTTGATTAATTCGGTATATTTTTCTAAGGAATTTCTTAGAATGACTTGATCATGTACATCCTTCTCAGACAATTTTGTCACATATTAAGCTATTACGGAGATTAGAAATCCTTGAGTTGCATTCTCATTCTTGACTATGCATTGATACGCGATAGTCGTGTCTTCTTTCTCTTTATAGACCCAAATCCGATATCCTTCTCTTTATCCGATAAACAATACATATTCAATCGATGCGTTCTCTCGAGTATCACTTATACTCTTCACGTACAATGTACATTGCTTTCTAATTAACCGTTAAATAATTAAATAACGATCAATGATCAGCAGTTTTTCTGAGTCCATTGTCTATTCTTTCGATTATAATCTTCCCTTAAACATGTCTTAACAGTAAAAAGCAGGTTAATTCAATTCCTATCAGCAGGGTGCATGACATAGAAGTCATCTTATTTCATCGTATACATCAAGCTGTGAAGCATTCTTGTTCTTTTGTCTTGCTTGTTAATAATATTTTATGTAATATAGTCACAAATCAATTATGCATGGTCAAACAAGACCATAAATGAAAGAGAGAAAGAGCAGTGATACTTCGAACTTGAACCATGTTCCTGAGAGAATATTCTCACCATCAAATCATATGTTGTGCCCGATGAGGATAGAATATCGATATTTAGGACAAAATTTTTCAAGGAACGCAAACGAGTTACTATAAATACTTTCAAAATCATACTTCGTACTGTCAACTATGATATTTGAGTTCAAGTTTTTCCTTTTCTATCCAAAAATTTCTTTTCGACGTAGAAGACATTTTAATTTATTTAGAAAAAAGACAGCTAATGGACGAAGAACTCGAGAATAATGTGTCAGACACTTATATTAGTTCAATAGACAATCAATTCGAGGTTTCTTCATATTTATTTTCTTTCTTCCAGAGATATTGTTGAATAATAATCGATATGTGATGAAATTGAAAGCATCTGAGTTGAGTATATCAAAACATTTCTATCGATCAATAATATATTCTCTTTGTGAGGGTAATCTTTACTATTACCATCGATTTCACCAGTTATTATTGCATAATCGACGTCTCCCTATCTTCATCATTACTGATCGATGTGGCATTATTGATAGGTTGTATTCAGTCGAAGCGTGATGTTAGTAAATCGAGAGGCAAAACGACTGTGTCACTTTCCTCTTCTATTCCTATACTCGATTGCACACATTAGAGACTGAGCATGTACATAAGAAAGATCTCGTAAACTCATTGCATACACTATTGATTAACGAGTTCGCATGTACACAGATTCTTTTGTTGTTTTTCTCTTGCTTTTACATTCCGTCACATACATATATTCTCATTTTCATGATAAAACAGAGAAGACAAAAGCGGTATCATATTCTGCGTGGCTGCTGGCTAGATGCGAAGAAGAAGTAAAAGAATAATTGACGGTCCGAGCACCATACTGTATAAATGCTCTTACGCACGCATACGTACACGCAACGAATATAATATAAAAGAGGAATTTTGATTTGAAAGAGAGGGAGAGAGAAATGAACCAGATGTGGTTGTACCACGTCGGGGGGTCAGCTACGTTGGTGAGTTTCATTCTTTCATTTCGTATCGATCTACGTGATCAATTGATATTCAATTGGTATGTTAAATGCTCGTCATCTTCGTTATTTAACATAGTGATTGCAAATGAATGAAGGACAATCGACAGACACTAGATTACTAATGAACGCCGAGTCTTTTCTCGTCTCTCTCTCTCTCCCTCTCCTGTCATCGTCTCATTACTGTACTGTAATAGGTAACACGAAACATTGCGTACAAATGCTCGCTAACTCACTCTCGAGTACTTTGCGCCTTGACAAAGTGTGATCAACATTTTCATAATGTCTATCTACATAGTCTTTTCGTCGTTTTTCTCTCATCATCATCGTATCTAAATGTTTATCAAAGTAGTTTCTTCTATTTTTTTCTAATAATCGTTATTGATTTTATCGATCAATACTGTCAAGGCAAGATAGATTGCATGTTTGTATTTGTCAGGTGTATCAAAATTATTATACCTTTTCTTTCTCAAAGCATACGCGTGCCTTATGTCTCCAAGAGAGGCAAGAAAAAGAAGCGATGACGATGACGTAACAACATAAATTTTTTGTTGCTTTCATCAGATCCTTGAGAAGGCGCAAGGGGAACGATGTCGACAAGAGAAGCGCATAAAGAATAAGGAGAAAAAAGTCGTGATTTCACCTTTCTCATTTTTCTTCTCTCTGTAGTTTGTTCGAAAAAAATTGATTTCCGATTGCAACGACTACATCAATCTACAGACATATATTTTATTGAAAAAAGCTTTGTTTCCCGTCAATCTACAAGTCATGGTTATTAAAGTAAGTAGTATACGGCAAGTCAAACATCCGATTTAGTTATACAAACTCGAGAACATTTTTTCGGCTATCATTGTTAATACAATCGATCTATGTCACTAATTGACAGTTGAAAAATATACTGCGATGAACGTCTCCTTTCATGTAGATTGCGTGGTCATATCCTTTTTATTAATCAAATTCGACTTGCACGAACGATGTTTCCTAGAACTATCAATGTCTTGTTTCTTCTTCTTGTTCTCTTTTGCCCGTTTCCTTTTATTGTTTTTAGGTTCGATGAGTTTGCTTACATTTTACTCGACAAGATCTTTTCTCGCCTTCGTCGTTCTCCGTGTGTCTCTCTCGACTATATCATAAACATCAGGAATCATTTTTCTTGTCTCACTGAATAACCATGCTTGTCATACAGATATCTTGATTTAGTCGGTCTACCCTTTTATACAAGTCTTTATACACTAATCAAAACAGTCTGTGTGTTTATGTATGATGTTAAGTCTTCTTGTTCTGCACATCCCTTGTCGCTCTCGGATAATATTTTATTGACAACATCCGAAAGGCAGAGAGCGAACGAAAGAAGAGAAAAAAAGATTATGAATGAATGGTTCTAGATGTATAAAAAAAGCAACGGAGAACAACAGAGATAGATCGCCCTCTCGTTCTTTCTCTTGTGTTGTCATCGCTTGCTGTTGGCAGTGTAAAGCGAAGTAATACGTAAAGAAATCCAAATGATGATATACGATAAGAAATATCTTTAATCGAGATGGTCGTCAAACAGAGAGGGAGAGAGAGAGAGAAAGACAGAACCGACGAAAAGAGCATTTACGACGAGCAAGTTCTTTCTTTTTTTGATTTCTGTTGTTATACGCATCTCAAAGATCATTTATTGTTCTTTCGATTAATAAACAACATTACTATTATTCAAATGACTGCTCAATATTCTTTTATTTATCAATGACAGCGAACTAACCGATGTATATATTCAAAAAGGTATTTCGTCGCATGTAATTTGGCATCTTGTTAAATGTGTCAATATATTTCTATTAAAAAAAATCGTTATTTTTCGTCGTGTTCTTCTTCGCGTTCGTCTTTTCGTTATATTCTTAGTTTTTACATCTCTTTTTTTTATTACCTTTTTGTAACCTTCAGTCATATCGCATTTTCACTATTTAGAAAATGAGTCCAAACTGTTTTGAGACGACAACTGCAAGGACACATAACGATATGACATCATCATCATCAGCTACTCAATCATCAACGACGATATCGTCATCACCGTCATCAAGCTCATCTATTCCACTTGTACCATCATCATCTCTACATAATAATCATCACACAGGTGGTCATATAACATGTGTTATCATTGGTGATTGCGGTGTCGGTAAATCTTCATTAGTTGTAAGTTATACAACAAATGATTTTCCAACGCAATATGTACCAACTGCATTCGATAATTATTCTGTCGACGTGTCGGTTGGCACACGACTTGTTCATTTCGACATTTGCGATACAGGAGGAAAGGTAAATATCATATACCACACATAGGAATCGATATTTATGCAAGTACTCTCTAGTGAGAGAACCTTGAATCTTCCCTACAGACTTGTGCATATCAGAATGATAATTATTGAAAGGGAGAAAGAGCATATATGGGTAATAGTATATGCATAATGATAGATCTTATTGGCAAGTAAAGTGTGCCAATGTTAATCATTTCGTTTTTCTTTCTCGTTCTCCAACTTCAATCAAACGAGTCGATTGAATGTAAGCATTCGTACCTGTAATATTTTGTCCGACAGGCGTTAAGAGAAGGTCTTTATTTACATTCGTCTTGAAAGAGAAGTGGCAAAAATCCGTTTAATCGACCTTGTTTTCTTTTCACTTCTACTTTGACACACTTCAAATACTTATACAAGATTTATCAACAAGAAAGAGAACGAACGAAAGCAACTTGAGGAAATCCTTTCTCAACTAAGTACAAATTGAATTCGATTTATTTTTCCTTTTTATTTGTATAAAATCGATTGAGATTAGACTTCTCATCGACATGAAACAGATGTCGTACTGCAGCTTTCAACAGACTCATTCATCTGTAATATATTTATCATATTCCTATCATGTGTGAATCAATTCTATATGCAACGAGACAAAAAAAAACAGCACTTGCCAACTGCAATGAATCCCTTCTCACTTGGTTAATTTAGTTTGGGTCTCGATTTTTCCGTGCACGGTTTATTTTGCATATCTGATTAGTTATTCTGATCATTAATATTAAACAGTCGTCGAATGGAAAATAAAAAAACAAATAATCAGTAGACTAACGACTGTCTCAAGGAGCATTGCAATAATCAAAAACTGATGTTCTCTTTTTTGCTCTTTCAGGAACAATTCTCACCTTTACATGGCCTTTGTATTCCATACAGTGATGTTATTCTATTATGCTTTAGTGTCGTTAATCCTTCATCATTTCAAAATGCAATCACATATTGGCTGTCGCGTGCACGTCGTTCCAATTCGAAAATTCCAATCATACTTGTCGGTACACAAATGGATCTTCGATCAGATTTACAAACGTTGTTAACACTCGATCAACAAAAACTTAAACCGGTGACTGAGAAAGAAGCACGTGCACGTGCACAAGAAATGCACGCTTGTAGTTATATTGAATGTTCAGCATTAACAGAAAAGAATCTTAAAACTGTATTCGACACTGCTGTGCTAACAGCGATTGAATTTCGTGATGCAAATACGACACTACCGGCTTCGACGGCATCCATTGTACCTTTACTTGAACAACAAAAACAAGAACAAACATCAGCCAAGCCGTCTCGATCCCGTCATCATCATCATCATTCAACCAAAACTTGGAGAAAATTGGTCTCGGGTTGTATAGGTGTCTGAGAATATTTTTCATTGTTTTTTTTTCTTCTTTCTCTTTTCTTTTCTGTTGCTTGGGTTACTTATCACATTTTCTTTTCTTCTTTTCGTATCTTTGTACGTGTGTGTGTGAGTGTGCTTTTTTTTCTACTTGAATTGTTCGAATGACAAACTGTTCGATGGATGACGTGAAAGTTTTATCCAAGACTAATCTGTTTTTGACGATGTCAAAATCGTTTGCTACTGTGAAAAATGACTTGTCTGCGGTTCGTGAAGGAGATTACTCATGGAAATATCTTACTAACACATATTTTAACAATAGTAAACAATTGAATAGTTCCAAATCAACTAGTTCGATACAAGAGAATTATTATAAAAATCTGCCGAGTGCGATGTCCGTTCGTATGGATCAAATTTTGAAAGCACAAAATACGAATGCACCGTGGTTGTTGAACGCTTTGAAAAAGAAATTTCATCGTTCTCGAAAGGAGAAAAAAGAACGAAGTTTATTAAAAGAGACTGATTCGAATAAAACTCGAACGAACATTTCCGTATCATTCGCAGAAGAATTATTAGATAAACCATTGAGTCATGATGGAACAAGTGGAAAATGGATAGTCAATGAGAAGGAAATCATTCTTCCGCTGATGAACGTGTGTACATGTCACTTTTTACGGGATCATTCATCTAAGTCCAAAACTATCGTTTTCTAGGAGTTTGATCTATCGCCTGTTGAACAATTCAATGTATCTCGTGCTATGTCTTCATCGACATTGCCGACTATTGATGATTCCTTGCACATGCGTCATTACCAATACGATTTTCAACCATTGAGCGCTTCATCTGTTACGTTGCCAGCTGATGATCAACAAGCGCATACGTCTTTGATGATAGTTGAAGAAACGGAACAAAAAGTGTCGATTAATGAAGAATCTCCTATCGATTTCTCTTCGATTGCATCCGTAGTGAAAACATACTATACAAATAGTCGACAACAGTTAGAATCTTTACATAAAAAAGACGTTACAATGTCCGTTAATTCGTTGACAGTTGAACCAATTGACGACACTCGCCCTTTAGCTTCTGGCGACTCTCCAGTACAAACAAGATCTAAACGAGCTAAATCGACGTCAGCAGTACAAAGTGATCGTCGTCAATCGCGTAGTTCAGCTGCAAACAAACGAGGAAAGAAGCGTTCAGAATCAACAAATAAAAAGAAGAACAAATCCTATCAAGAACATCTTTTAACGAAGGAGGAAATTGAATTACGTGAAGCCCTACGTATTATTGATCTCGATAATATCGGATTCTTTTCACCCAGTGAACTGCGGAAAATCTTGAAAGAAATCGGGATTAACACAACTGATATTTCCAAAATCGAACGATGTTTACCACTCGATGACGATGGTCATTACTCCATCGACAATCTAATTAAACTCTTTTTAGGTACTCAATAACCGATTTTGTCCTGTTTTATTTTATGAAAAACTAATTAAAAAAAAACAACACAGTTTCTTTGTTTTTCCTAAAGGGAGAGAAATAGTTCGATAGAGTTCAACTATATTTTAAATATTAAAACCAGCAGCACGCATGCATGCACGATGTGCTTCAATTTCTTTTGAACAGTTCTCTTCGCCATTCAGAATGACACATTCGTCACGTATACGTTTCGTTTCTGGACATGCGCAACATGCTTTGCATTTCGGCTTTGTTTCACCTTCAACTACAGGTGTTTGTACCGGTGGAGGAGGTGCGATTGGTTGGTTTTTCGCCTGAATTGAACCCATTTCTGTCCTTCTAAGTCAGATCAAATAAACTATCTAGAAAAATGAAAACAATTGAACGAAAATCCAGCGCTGACTCTTTATTTCGATTGTTTTCTTTGTTATATAGACAGAAAAACCATTCTTCTCCATTCATACGACTTTACTTTTGATCATCATTATCTCTAGTTCTTTTTCTTTACAAACAGACATGTTGTTCAACAAAACCATAATTTAAAAAGAAACGCAGACGTAAATAACGATATATGTACGAGAACAACAAACATTGATAAGATAAAAAAGAAAGTGGAACAAAACAAAAAATAATAATTTCTTCTTGAACTTTGCAGATATAGATATACGCAGAAGATAAACTGTACACAAAAAAAAGCGGATGAAAGCTGGTTGCAATTGATTGATATCTTGTGATAGTTTAGATTTAGTTCTTTGGTAACAAACGGAAGAAAATAGAATGAGTATGAGATAGTTCAAGCAAAAGAGAGACTGTTATACGATCTCACTGTGATTAAAACGAGGTAAGAGAAAAATAAATAGATTTCAGTTGTCATAATACGTTGTTTCGATGTTATGAGAGGACATTTGTTGAATATGACGAAGAATATCTTTCTTGGTAATGATTCCTCGTAATCGACTAAATACGAAAAGAAATCAAATAAGGATGAACATGCTTCGAGAATATCAAAAGTAAACTTACCCATTGCGTGTAACAAATGCTTGACGGAGACCGAGCTTACGGAATAAATCAATTACTGTTTCCATGGGAGTTTGATCGGTAACAATAATTGGTGCCTAGAAAGCAGAGAAGAGTATTTTACACCAGAAAGTAATCAACAAACTTGATCTAGTAGGTTGCCAATTCGAATGACTTCTGTGTTTGTTGTTAGACGTTGATCTGATCGACTATCAGATTCGTAATCGGAGTTCTGCGCTGCTTCTGCTGGAGATGTGAATTGAATAACACTTGACGAAAGACGATAGCGATGCATTTTTTGTGATCCTAAATAACAGATTCAAGTTGAATTTTGGTAAGTCTCCTCTGATCAATGAAAGACGTACTGAGAACAACTTGTAGATCGCGTCTTTGTATTTGTCCAACAACGTAGGGGTGTTCACGTGTAACAACTACCGGATACAATGTATGAGATGTTTCTTTTAGTAAACATTCGATGTCGGAAAACGTCATTCCATTTTGAGTGAGAAAAGCCAATGACGCTTGTTGTTCAGGTCTATTCAAAGTCAATAAATAAACAAATTTTCTTCCAAGAAAACATTTTCTTTCAATCAGATTTACCGTGGTCGCATTACTTCAGCTGCAATTGTCGTGAAATTGAATTCTTCCTTATTGTCTAAAAATGGATACCCATTCAATTCAATATGTGCATCATAAATTCCACCACGGACAAAACCGTCACCAATCCATTTGGCTGTCATTGCTGCAGCCATTAATGGGACAATGTAGGTGAGGCCACCTGTCAGTTCAAACATAATAACAACTAGTGATATCGTCATTTTACTAACGCCACCAAGAAATGCACAGGCACCGACAATAGCATAGAGAGCAGGCGTCACACAGTTTTCATCTGAACAAAAAAATTTCAAATGATTTCTATCATTTAATCAAGAAAAAGTCGCCATTCGAATTACCTTTACTGCAATCATGACGGAAGAGAATAAATGTTGGGTTTTGAATTGCTAATTGTTCAGTTATGATACCAATAATACGACCTGTTATTGCTCCGATTGACATTGAAGGAATAATTATGCCAGATGGTACTTTAGTACCAATAGTAAATGTAACAAGTAACACTTGAACAATAAGTGCGAAGAATAGCTGCCATATAGCTCGATGAACCCCTGGGCCAGCCAATCCAACTGAACCCTTTGATGTGCCACTGATAAATGGAGAACCTGGATAATCACTACAAGAAAATTTTCATCCATTGAAAAGTGAAAAATGCTTAAATTTTGCTCGTACCAAAGATCGATCATATCTCCCACACGACACTGGCTGACTAAACGCTTAATTAATTCTGACATTGACATACGCGTATAAGGGTTTGGGTAAATGATGATTGCTGTAATTATTGCCAGGCCAACAACCTATTGAATACACACAACCAATTTTGTTTTTGTTTTTTTTTTTCAAATGAAATTTTTCCATAGTAGAAATGTGATTAGTTCTGATAAAATGTACTTTTTTTTCTGTATAAAACCGAACTAATTCTATCTGATGAACGAGTAGTTCATTTCCGACCGGTACGAAAAAGTGCTCGAATACCTACTTCAAGGGTTGTATATTGTCCAAGCCGAGAGTTCTTACGAACGCGACTCCACCAAATATTTGTTTTAATAAAAAAAGCTCCCCACAAACCCTAAAATATGTTGAAAAAACTATAAAGTTTTCTCTTTCTAATCGTTCTGATCTGTTACCCCAAGAATGCCTAATAGGATAAACGGCAGTAATTCAAAGGATGCCCATGGTACTGAATAATCGATACTGAATTGGATATCATGTCCATTTCCGTATGGGTTAATTGACCGAACAACAAGTGCGCCAACCATAGCACAGAAAAAGGAACGCCATAGAGTTTTATATGGAAAATAATAGGAAATTTCTTCTAAACTAAACAGAACGCCACCTAAATTTACAAACGAAAAAATGCGTGTTTTATTTCATGACATGTTGTGTTTACCAATAGGTGCACCGAAAGCAACTGAAACACCAGCTGCAGCAGCTGCTGACAGAATTTCTCGTTTTTTCGCTTCATTACGACCATATTTTGGAAAGAGATACGAAAATATATTGCCGCAACAGCAAGCAATATGAACAAAGGGACCTTCTTTACCCAAGATAAGTCCAGCACTTGTTGCACACATCTATACAAATCAATTCAAGACTTCGGTTTAATCATAACAAAGATCGAGAGATACACACCATGCCAATACTTTTGATTAGTAAAGTCCATTTGCCTAGATATCCACGGATAATGAAGCCACCTAAGATGGTCTTAATCTATTTGAACAAACATATGTATGAAATACGAAAAAAGCTGAAGAGATGGATGTGTAACTCACTTCTGGAATACCACTACCGCATGCATAGGGTGCAAATACTTTTACTAAAAGAACGGCAAATGTTGCGAATATTGTTGACCAAAATATATACATAATATAAGATAATAGGTCTCGACCAAATCCTGTTCCATATAGTCCAAATACTTGTGGCCAAGTAAACCACTTAAATCAACAAAAGTTCGATGATGAAAATCAAATTGCTTTATCTTACTTCGGCGCATTCTTCTGTATTTACACTGGTATATTGTAGATTTCGTGAAGCCCAACCTAATAAATAAATAAAAGAACGTGTTTCATGTCAATTTCTTTGGGATAGTTTATAATGAAAAGGTAAATGTTAAAAACATGACAACAGTGTACCTAAGCAAATAGCAACATTGCTTTGGATTATGTCACATCATACTAATATATTCGGAAGATTAATTGAAATTAACAGTGTGACTTCGTGACTTCGACAGAAATTATTCATAATTGATAGGTTTTTTCAAGAATTACAGAGAATTCTGGTATCTATCTAACAATTGACTAGAAATAATGATGTTCACAGTCAAAAAAAAAATCCAAAGAATAGATTAAAATGACGCTTGCGAAGGGCGTCACGGCCTTGGATTCAACTAATCATAAAAACATCATCAATGCAATACATACAGCATTGTTCTCTGTTCAGCCAGAATGCATTGAGACATATTCCATGTTTTAAATGTGATATCCAATTTGTTCCTATGTCAATAACTCCAGCAATGACACCCGCACTTAGACCAACAAGCAATACACATAACCAACCAGACCATGCGTCGTGATACATTAAGAGTTTGTTTATAAGAGAATTGTGTGTTTTAGCACGTAGTAAACGATGCCGAAAACGATCACGCATGAGATCTTTAAGCCAATCAATTGTTTGAAAATCATCATAATGTGTGTTAACTAAATCTACATTCATAACACCGTCTAATGATTTATCTTGAATTATTTTATCATTGATTTCATACAATCAACTTACTGTTCAGTTTGTCGTTATTGGAATTGCGAAAATCAATATCGATCATGTCATCATCTGTTCCATGGTGGGTCGTATTCGAGGATGCCGTTGTTGTTGGCTCGGCAAATGGGTTCGTGGGAAGGAATGATTGTTCATCTGTAACGAACATGTTTATAATCAAGAGAAGAGAAAGCTATCTAAAAATATCGAGCAATGCGCTTTTCTTTCCGATGCTAACATGAATTTGACGTGCGAATAGTGATCAAATGATAGAAAAACAAATAGCCGGCCTTTTCCTATGAACATCTTCTCTTTACCTGCTGTTTCAGAACCTAGGAAAAGAAAAAGTACAACAATACAAAAGATGATCTCTCAATGTCGTACGAAACGTGAACTAGTTCTTCATATGGAAGAAAAACAAGCACACTTACTGGACGTTGTCCGTACTGTATTGTATTCTTTGTTCATGTCGAAATGGACCAAAAGACGTTTCTTTTCGTTCATAACATCTACATAGAAATAATTAGATGAATATTTACGTCACTCGAAAGAATTCTTACTTTGGAGACCATTTTGTCTCTATTCGTCTTCTACAGACGATGGAATCGATTTTTCTTTCAAATTGAGCAAAGTATGACGAGGGAGAAGACAGAAAGCGCAACTGAATTTTATTAGATATTGCTGTTTACGTTGAACACTGTTGTGTAAAAACTCGTGAGCAAAACTCAAAATCTCGAATAAATGATGAAAGAACATTAGAGAAAGAACGAAAAAGGGCATTAATCATTGCTCAAGATTTTCTGATTGGTCGACGAGACCAATTAGTAATTTCGATATTTCAACAATTAGAAAAATGTCTTAGTTTTATAAACTTGTGTACAGATATTTTCGAGAAAAATACAAAATGCATCTTTTTTTAGGCAAAGATTCGAGTGACATCTATAGACTGGCGTTTGCTCAAATAATTTGACATTCAAATCAAATACAGTAATGTTTACATACCTATTTTCAGTGATATTAATGTGATAATCACGAGTAGGGTAGATAATTGAGTTGAGAACGGTAGATACGGTAAATTTCAGTAATCTAAATTAGAGAAAGACGCAGCTTCGTTGTGTGTGAGACTTACTGATGATGCATATAGCGAGGAACTGATTTCATCAAGAGTTAGCCTGATTTTCTAATCCTTTGTGTTTTCACATTCATTGTGAGAAGAAAATCAGAGTGAATGCCGCACTAAATGCAAATCACCAACGATGACACGATTTCTTCCGCTATTCTTTCTCTCCCTCTTTGTCAAGCTTTCAGATAATTTCCATGTGATTATTTGACTTTATACAAAGAATATGAAGATGCAAAGCAAGTGCCAGAATCAGCATTGACAATTAAGCAAACAAATGCTCGTCTCATATTTTCCCCACACTCATCAATGGAACTGTCAAAATGAAGATAGATCTTATTGACTGGAACAACTATTGAACTACAACTCGATTTTGTTTGCCACATCATTTATGAAACTTAGAGAAAGAAAAAACGGATTGTGTGTCTGATGGCAAATTAAATTGATATCGCCATTTGCTGTCCTATTTCAGTAGTTCGGTTTTCTGATTTTGAAACTAAACGGAAATCGAATGGTTTCCTAATTGTGTGGCTAAGAGACGACAAAAGAAGAAGTTAAAGCGTCTGGTTATTCTCGTATAGATTTATATAAAGAACAATAGGCAAAAAAAAGAAAAAGAAGGTACTTTTCTTTTCCAATATCTCACATAAATTATTCAGTGATTATAATAGTTCATGCTTCGTCATATTGATTAGGTGTTTGATGACGCCTTCTTCGTTTTCTTCGAAGTATAATCTAGAGTGTCAGCTAATGGCACATTCCGTGTTTCGGGTAATAAGAATGTCAAGAGCACACAGAGAAAAGTTAAGAAAGCATAGAGATAATACGTATAAGTTTCTAGTAAATGATTGTGACGAATCTTCGCGTCGATCATAGGTGCAATTGTTG
This sequence comes from Adineta ricciae, assembly GCA_905250025.1. Classification (NCBI taxonomy): domain Eukaryota; kingdom Metazoa; phylum Rotifera; class Eurotatoria; order Adinetida; family Adinetidae; genus Adineta; species Adineta ricciae. The sequence continues at coordinate 224,706 of CAJNOJ010000120.1, forward strand.
ACCCAAATCGGCTGAGTAAAATAAAAAAGCCCATACCAGTGCCACGGATTGAAGTAGGAAATAATTCTGGTACGAATATATACGTGACACAAACTGCAGCACTAATCGCAAATTTTCCTAGTTGAGCAATAATAACAATAACATAACGATCTTGGCGGATAGTTAACGGTGCAATAGATAAATAAAGAGCTGTAAATAAAAGAAAAAGTATAAATACGGGTTTTCGACCGAAGTATATCATGAAAAGACTTGGTATGATGTAACCGACAGCTTCGGCAACTGCACCGATAATAATATTTATGTAAGGACTGATTTCTTCCATAGCTCCGAGATTATAAGAAATTTTCATATAGAGAAGCAACGTGATAAAACCAATATAACCAGTTATGAATAATTTACTCATTGTTGGTATATGTGTTAGAAATCGGTGTGCTCGAGCGGTAAATGATAATTTCGATGTCCTATTTTTATTGATCTCCCTCTGCTTTCGATGGTTATCCACGACATATCGATAAATTGGAAACCATCTCGATTCCGGTCGTCGGTTACATCGTGCCATTTGTCGTAAGAGTTTTTCCAATTCAACATAACGATGTTTCGTTAATAACCAACGTGGTGATTCAGGTACATAGTATAAGTAAGGTACAAGTGCAAGCACATATACCGTTATAACCCATTTCAATCGGAGCCAATCTCGACAAACATAAGCCATACCAGTGATAACGATTTCACCAACGGCAAACGCCACTAATGCTAAGTTTCCGACAAATGTCGCGTACACAGACGTCGTTATTTCCATCAAGAGAAGAAACGAAACCATAAATGTATCGATACCCGATATCAATTGGTTAATGAGAAGTAGTCCAAATCTAAATGAAAATATTCATATGACAGACTGTCAGTCAACGTCGGATTAATTTCTCTAATCTTTTGAATTTTTCTGAGCACTAAAGCTCTCGAGGCTTTTCTTACTTTTGATTTATGGACATTGGTACGAATTGTAAGCATGCTTGTGTAATCAACGAGGTTATTAAGAGCAGAGCAGTTATTAAATGAATCGATCGACGACGTCCAATCGTATCTATGATATGTCCAGTGAAGAAGATTAACATTGCACCTATTTGCAACATAGTTGCAAGAAGTGAACGATGAATACTGCGTTCACAAATAAAATTTGCTTCACTAGTAAATGTTTCGCCGAAGACACTTCGATCATATTTCCAAATCCTACATGGACGAGATTCGATTGTTCGATTCCACTTATCCGTTATATTATAGGAGCATTGTGAGGGAGATATTTCTATATGTAAACTTTGATGTGTTGTGTTTGGTACTTGACATGTATAGGGATTTTCTGCTGCGCCAAAGACATAGTAAAAATTCAAAATTCCAGACGCAATTGGAAAAAGACTTAAAAAGAAGAAATGGATGAATTGATATCGATGAAATGATCCACATTCATGTATCACATGTTCAAGAGATAAATTTTCTATAGCGTTTTCTTCATCGGACGACAAAGGTTCTCTTTCCTAACGAAATCAAATTAACAATCAAAATCAAACTTGCGATCACATCTTCTTACTTCGATTTGCATTATTGTTAGTGAATCTTGTTTTAGTCAAATGTTTATTTTATTTTATCAATCTAATCCTTTGGTTTTTTCTTTATCGAGATATTGGAAACTGAATCCAATCATAAAATTATTCTTATCTTTGAAATTGAGTTACTTTAGTTGTTTATTATCATATTTTCGAATGAAGAGAATAAAAAATATATTCAGTAGTGATCACTATAGAATGTTACTGACGTGTATACAAAAGAGACAAAAACAAAGAATCAGAGTCAATCATTCGACTTTAAAATAATGGAAAAATGTTATTCATATCCTATTTAATCAGTCATTTGACATAGTAGTGCACTGCCCATCGATATCCAGTAATCTTGTGGTTTATCAGTTGGTAAATTTACTGTAACGACAAAGTTTGTCGAATGACCTTCAAAGATTGAAATCGAATATATTATCAATCAGACTTTTCTTTTAAATTTCAATTACCTGTCGTAGATAGAACACCAGCTCGAGCAGCAGTTTTATACAACGGAGAAATATAATGTGTTGGATCAACAACATAGTTTTGTCGAGGTTCCATATGTAACATAGGTAATGACGCTATCATTTCGCCACGAACTGCATCCGAGATCTGTTGTCGTTCGTGGTCCCAACGGAATGCTTCCATGTAAAGACCATGCAGAATTACACCGTCTTTTATGTGTGGTAACTGAAAAGGAATTTTTATCGAAAATATCGTTCATTTTATCGAAAAAGTATTACTTTTTGATCAACTTCAAGTTTCTTTCCATATTCCATACGTTTAGCTTCTTCATTGTACGTGACTTGATCTCGTTCGAATGGTAGGACGGTAAAATGAAAGCTCAGTTCATCGATTGGTAAATCATATTTACGAGCATGAACTTGTAGAACACCTGTAAGAAAGCCTTGAGGAAAGAATAGACCAGGTAACCAAAAAGATTTAGGTAAACCATGAATAATCCAAAGCTAAAACGTTTCCATTAGAATTCAAATAGATCTTTTCGAAGAAAATGTCTTACACTAGTGAAATCGCAACGTAACAGAAGATCTTTTATCCATGAGGCTAAGGATTTCAACGATGGATATGCTGCATCTGCCCATATTGAAGGTACTTGATTGTTCAAAAAAGCCGTATACACTAAAATACATTTTATTCGTATAATTTCAATGAACGATGCAAAAAAAATGTTATTTTACTTTTTTCTAGAGTTTCATCCATCACAACAAGACCTTTGATTGCTTTCATTTGGTTTCCAAGTGACAGTTTAATGATATTCAATAGACGATTGTATCGATCGACTTCTTGTTGAAGAACAGTTGTCAAAGAATTCAATCGATCTTTCGAGTCAGGTTCGAATAGTGAACGCGGAGCTTTTTCGATATCTAATTTTTCTGGTAATTTCTCGAGAATGGTTTGAGCTAGATCGTAAACAATTTCATCATTGGATTTGCCAGCACCACCTGATGATACACGTGGTTGAATATCGATAATCGTATTCACAAGATAATTCGATTCTTGAGTCTAAAAATCGACTCGATCAGAAGATATTCTCAAGGAAATGAATTTAAAATCTTACTTGAAATGTGATGTTAGCATTCGAGTTCATTCCGAAGATTTCGGGATTGTCCGTAATCGGTAATTCTTCGATATAATCTCGATACTGTTGAAGAAATTGCTGTTCTGGACAATAGTATGTACCCGATGAAGAATATTTATAATCAGATTCCAGAGTTGGTGGCGAGAAGAATCGACGTAAAATCGTACGTAAACAACGTTGATCCCAGAAATCAGTGACACGACCACCATAGGTAATCTCACCTGAAAAATGCATCGTAATCATCTCGTCATTCATTCCTACTAGAAGAAAATAATCATCTTACCAGTTATATACACTAATGCATCCCATGGAATCGCTCCATCTTTACAGAACATATCAAAATTTAACAAAGCACAGTCACGGTCGCTCTAGAAGAGAAATTTCATATTCGATATGTTTATTCACATCACTTACATCATTGAATTCATAACGAATGTTAAAACCCAATGGTCCGAATTTCTTTCGTTCTAGTAGACTAGCATGAAAGAAGCAAATACCAAAAACGATCTTCTTCCAGTCCATTTCCAAACCTGAAAATAATCGCCATAAAGATTGAATTTAAACAGCAAAAGAAGAAAAGTAACTTACGATGTGTTTCAAAGAATGTCGGCGTAATATCGATGAAAGCACGTTTCATATTTGCACGAATACCTTTGGGTGGTTCGCTAGTAACTTTCACACTATTCTGGAGAACGCTAACAGGAAACGTTTTTGCAGGCATCGAACTGAGATACAATCGGAAATTTGGATGACAGACAGTAATACCTTCGTTGATATTTTTTACAATCGATTCCATGTTTATCATCCAACTAGCAGCTAAATGACAATTTTGTAAGAAGACCCATTCTCCAGCTGCGACTGATTTTGTGATCATATCTTCAGCAACAGGACCTTGACCCTGACCGAGTGAAATCGCTTTGTAACTACAAAAGAAACCGAAATTTAGGTTCGAAAACGAAAACTAATCAATCGAAAACATACCTATTAGTCATGTTCATTTCAGCAGCAAATCTGGTAAAACTTGACATAGGATCTGAACCTGTACTCAAAATAAATACCAGTGGTGTACGATTCGATATATCTTGATAGAGTATAGGCAATTCCACCGAAGGACTCTCAACAAATTTTTTGCCCAATTGTTCCGCAACGAAATACGTGATTGATTGTACAAGTGAATAAGGCGCAAAGGCTTTCACAAATAACAATTTTTGAAAGTCCGTTGCTTTTGTATTGTATTCACTAGGAACTTTCGTGGTTATATCGTTGCTATTAATGACAATACGCAGTTCTGAGTTGATATCAACATAGATTGGTTGTTGATAATTTTCGATATCGCGTGGTAAATTCTTGTATAGTTCAGATACATCAGCTAAGGCTAATGCTTGATTCCAGTGTTCGGCAATGAGCCAATCGTGTGCTGGTTTCGGTGGTCGTTTCTTTACAGGAAAAAAACGAGAGAGATGTTTTAGAGAGAAAATATTTGATACTTACTTGTTCAGTTACCAGACCTCCACGAAGTAAAAAGTTCCATTCGACTTCGTTGATAACACCTTCTAATTTCAATATTTCAGCGCAGAGAAGAAAACTGAACACCAGTTTGTCTTTTTCAAAGAGACCACTAGAAATAAGAAGCGATTCAAATGTATCCAAGAGAATTAGAGTTATACATACCGAGAAACATTTGTGTAGATATTTTCGGTTGTACTGTCGAGAATTGTTTGTAATCGTTGAGTGAGATCTTCGCTTTTCGTACTGTTTTCAATCGTTGTATTAAATAATTGAGTGAAGTAACGAAGAGAAAATTGATACATCGGATCGATTAAACTTAGATCAGCAACAACGAAATACAAAAGAGAACCACGTGTTGCTGCACGACGATATTTCTCTCGAGCAGCAGATATATTTGCTTCCGTTTTCAATGTTTCTTCAAGACGACGCTTAATTGCGGTCGACGTTACCTTCGAATCGTTGAGCGAGTTAACTAATTCTTCGTTATCTAGAATATTGCCTTCACTCTCGAATAACATCTTCAAAATCTTGTCTTCGATAGCTTTCAATTGATTTCGATCATTGTTCATAGTAATAATAAGACGATTCATTTCTTCATCAAGATCAGGTCGTTCAAGACGCACAACGTCACTAAAGTAATCAACGATGAATTGATTTAGATTCAAATTTTCTTTCTCAAACTCATCATACCTTAGAATTTGATCTTCTAAACCTTGCTTTGTAACGCTAAAATTGATAATTGTCACCTTGATACAAATTTCGGGCAAGTAATGTGGATTGCTTAATTTCGTGGTCATATAGAATTTAAAATTGGTATCATATTCAATATCTGAATCACCCAAACGAATCAACAATCGACCGCCCTAGAAGATACCTTGGTCAAACTGTGGAAAAGACAAAGAGTATAATGAATACGTACCGACATGAATGTTTGCTTCAGTAAAATCGGTTCCAAAGCAGGATCTAATGTTTCACCAACATCTTCGAGCAATAGAGGCATACCAATACGTACACAGTTTTCTAATATACGTAAGAAATGACCATCCGTCATCTTGATTACTTTTAATTGATTATCTTTTTCTTTATTTTTAATCCAGCGATTTGCTTGTTCTTGTGGATCGATAATTCTAGAGAGAAAATACAGAAATTGAACGATGTTTACTTAGACTGATGAACTCTCTCTCGCTTACAAAGGCCAACGACGACCTTTAGTCACTAGAATAGCATTTTCGGTACTGAAGTCATCCCGTGGTAAACCTTGTGTAACCCATTGTCGAATTGAAAAAGCATCGGCAAGTACGCTAATTATTGACGGATTGTCTAGAATTGGTATTTTGTGTTCTTTACATCCGACAACCCAATGGTCAACAAGCTAAATATATTTAAAAAAACATGTTTTTCGTAGCGAAAGTCAACGCAAGACATACTTCAGTTCGATATGATGAGGGAAAAGCACCATAGTAGGCGACACATGCCGATGAAACAAAAACATTACCAGTGACAGTTTTCATTTGTTCAATAAATTCGTTGATGTTTTCTTTCCAACGAATTTGTTCGTCTGCTAAAGCTGTTGTCAATTTCGAAGCACGTTTTAATCGCGATTGCGTTTGCATAATCGAGATTTCCAGTTTTTTCTTTTCCGCTACTTGATGGTCATATGAATCTTGAAGTTCTTTGATCTTAACTTCAACTTCTTGCAATTGACTTTGTTTCTTTTTCAATTGTTCATTAACAGCACGTAGATCAGCTTCAGCTGCTGCAACACGTTTACGTTTCGGTGCCACTTCTTTCGCTATTTTAGCGTATGTATCCATAGCGATTACCCATTCAGCAAGACTTGCGCATGCAACGGATACTTGAAGAATGTCTTTATAATTGAAATTTGGCAATTGGAGATACGGTTTCAGATCGCGTAGAACCGACTCGGGTATATTATCTTTAGGATAGTTACGAACTTGATTGATGAAATCGGAATCACCGAGCAGGAGTTTCGCTGATGGCCAATCCTGATGTACAAAGCAAATGCAACATATGTATGTACAAACAAAGAAGGCGTACTTTCTTCTTGTCGAATAGAATGCAAACAGCTTGCATAACGACTTCAACCATATGAGGCGGTTTTGTAAATGTTCGCACTTCACCGATAGATTCTTTCTTCAAACGTCCGATAGCTTCATTAGCTTTTTCAACAGCCGGTAAGGCTTGATTAAGATCACGTTGGGCATCATCTTTCATTGCTTGCGTTTCTTCAGCTTTGACACGGGCGACTGCCTCGTCCTCCATGACAACGCGTCGTACCTAAATAAGTGATGAGCATCGATCAAAGATACTTTTATTCAAGTTCGTCTTACTTCATCAGCTTTTTCTTGATCGATAGCTAAGGTTTCCATCAGTTTTGCTGTTTCTTCCGACTTTTTGTTCAATTGTGGTTCTAATGCCACTAATTCTAATTGCATTTGTTCAACTAACACGTTAGTTTCTTCCAATTTTTTCAAACCACGTTCTACACGCGCTCGTGCTGTATCGATTTCTCTAGAAAAATCATAAATTGCACCTTAGACGTTCTTAATTCAACAATGGAAAGTCATCTCTTTACTTTTTCTTATCATTTAACATCATTAAATACAAGTTGATCAATTCCAAATACGATGTCGGTGTTGTATAGTAGTATCTTCTCAATTCCGATAGCAATTGTTTTGCTTTGGCGGATACACTCATATGGATTTCCACACTCATTTGTGCTAATGCGTCCACCATGTATTCTTCACCTTTTGACCAAGGATATTTTTCGAATGATGTATGTGCAACAGAGAGTAAAGCTTCGCGTGGCCATTCAGAAAACCAATCCAATGTACAGCAATTCACAAGTGATGGAAACATACGACAACGAGTACGAAATGATGAACCGACCGGTGACATGCACAAGACCAAATGAAGATTATTTCGAACGCGATTGATAAAGAACGTATAGATAGCATCACGATCATTTTCTGGTATACCAGCATCCTTCGCACCAGGCTAAAAGACAAGAATGAGAAGTCGTGCAATATGTTTTGCTCACTTACTCGACATCCGATGATCATCTTTTCATATTCATCTTGTTTATCGAACAGATTCGGTACTTCACCAGAGTTGAGAATATTATTAATGTCTTCAAGAAATTCTTCCACAACAATCTGATTATCCGTAAAGAGAAAAACAGTATTTTGGTTATTCGGTCCAGCTTGTTCGTATAGTTTCTTCAAATCTTCATGAAAACTATCATAGTTGTAACCACGCGATAATTCAATTTGAAAACATTTATAACCACAAATATGACTGGCAAGACGAGTTAAAGATTGTTTACCTGTACCGCCAACACCGACTAACAGAGCATTACCACGATCTTGTCGAATGATACGAGCAATACGAGCGATGTGTTCAATAGCATCCATGAAGAAGACTAAGCGAGTGTTTTTATTATTGGTTAAATTGTAGTCTTCTTGATAATCTTGTAGAACGTTACGAATTTTATTCATATCGGTGATTTCTTCGTAGAGACGTTCATTTTTCGGTGCGCCCACCTTCATGAAATCGCCGAATACGATTGGTTTCTTCACAAATGTTGTGGCTTCAATTTGAATGGCAAATAATCGGGAAGCTAATTCGGCAAGCATATTGTGAAAATATTGTTTGTCGTCGTCATTAATCAATCGATCGTGAAAGACACGCATTGCTTCATGGAAAAATACACGCACTAAACTTCCTTGATCAGATACACTTTCCGGTTTAACCTAAGATGAACGATAGTAGAATAAAGTGGTGCGAAAATTGGAAAAGTGTTGACTTACTTGTAGAATTCCTTGGATACATTTCGATAAATCTCGTAGATTGAAAACATAATGAGATTTTGTTGGTGTAGGCAACAATTCTGCGCTCATACGTGAGTAAATTTCCACAGCAGCATCAACAATACCATCACCAACTTGTTTGACATTTTGATTAAAATCTGCTAAATAGCCATTGAGAATCGATTTGAAAATATGTTTAAGACTGTATTCCGATGGCGCTGGAATAGCGAATATAGCAAAGTGACGAAGAAGACGAGCAGTCGTTGGATTACGACCACCACCTGGCGGACCACAAGCAGCACAAAGAATGACATCCTGAATCTCGACCCATTTTAATGTTTCACGATCGTAAAGGCCGTGAAAATCTTGATATTGTCGCAAAAGTTCACTGAAAAGAACGAAATAAGAGAATTTCTGTCTTAAACATATAGAAAAAACTTACATCGGTGGCTGGGCACCATACGTTTCAAGTTTCGGCATATTTAAATCATCGATTAGAATAACCATACGTTTACCTCTTGGTGGGCCAAGTGCATTCTTCTTACGTTTTTCTAATTTTGGTACGATCATCTCCTGTGTTCGTTTACTGCTTGTTTGTGCCGAAAAGTTGAGAAACAATGGTAGAATATTCTGTTCGTCAGCTAATTTCAATAATTGTGCGCGTGCAATGACAGTTTTTCCAACACCTGTTTCTCCAGTGAACAAAACAGATTTGTTGACTGAGACAAGTTTTTCGAGTAGATAACCAAATCGACATGAGTCTATATTTGGGACGAGTAGATCAAAGAATGGTTTGGTTTTGTCGTATTTGAATCCAGGTACACTTTTCTCCCAAGTTTCCATACGACGATGATGAACATCAATTTCATACGAGAATAGATCTCCACCTTGGCCGAGTTTCGCATCGGCATCTTCTTCGAATTGTTGACGAACAAATGTATCGAATTGATCCCAATCTTTAGCAACGATATTACCGCCAACACTCCAAACATAACAAAACACGAATGTTGTCGCAATCATGATCTTTATCTTTGATTCTTCTAATTTCGTATCAATTTTTTCATCAGTTGTCAATAACGAATCAATCAAACAACATAATGTGATTACTTTCGCGATATCGACCTAAACAGGAAGCTGAATTCTTAGCTACCTACACAGCATTCTCATCCTACCTGTTTGACAACTTCTTTACAGTTTTTTCGTATAAAAAGAAGACCTTTGTCGATATGTGTATGATATAAGTTCAGAAGATATTCAGTATAAAATTCGCCAAATTTCTCTTCAAACTTTCGACTCCATGTTTTCACATATGGATACCATCGAATATCATTTGAATCAATGTAGACCATGCCACAACTATCAGACAACCGATGCAATGAATCGATTCATACGGTAATCGAACTCAGTACTTACCGACTGACTGTAGCAGGTGAAGCACAGGCTAAATCTTGTACTTCAAAGACCATATGTATATAGGGTGTATATTTAATACGTTCACTGTTGGCTAAACATAACCTACAAGAAAGGGATATAAACAGGAATACAGAAGATATTGAACCTACATTTTATTGTCATCTAACACTGTATTTAAATTTTCAATCCAAACTGCATCAACAGGCCCTAAAAATATTGTATAATATAGATAAAACAACTATTGATGATAATTAGACAAAAACCTTACCATCACAGATAATCCAATGATGGTCTTTTGTTTGATCCGTTACACATTGCCGAACACTGCTTCCCATAAGACCATCTCTCCATTCCATAGTTGTTTTATTGAATTCACCGTATAATTCTCCAGCAGTAATCGATTTCGGATTGAGTACATAAGTATGTACTGGTTGATAGAAATGATACGCAGCACCGTGTGCATGTAGATCTGTTAGTGAATCTGCTAATATGCGATATACAGTCGTTTTTCCACCGAGTGTCGGTCCAACTAACATGACACCATGTCGAATAAGCATTGTTTCGTAGAATTGAATAACTTTTCGTATTTGCGATTCATCGTTTTGTAAACCTCGACGTGTTTGAATATCAATAATTGTACGACGTAATTCACCACTACAAACAAGTTAATTGTCTCGTTTTTTTATTCGAAATGAGATCGTTTACTTACTAATCGTGTTCGGGAAGGAGAACATTTGGAAACAAATCTTGGATGATAGCTTTGAAGAGGATAGCATCATCAGTTAAGAATTTCGGTAGATTTGAATCACGTAGAGCACGAATTAAAACAAGATCTTCATCAATATTTGGACTTTCACGTTTTAATACACCGGCCATGACTAACACAGACTTGACTGCACGCATACCGAAATCATAGTGATCTTGTTGTGATAGCTGTTCAGAGCATAGTTTGTACATTTGAACCATTTTACGTGCTAAAACTTTGGAATTTTCAAAACCTTCTGAATAGAGAATAACTTCGGCGATAAGACGATAATCTGGAACCATCATAGATTGTGGACGAAATAGAGCTTTCAAATTATCGGGCAATTCAGTACGACCAGCATAGCCAGGATTCATTGTAATCTGATAACAAACGATTTATTAGCACAACTTCTTCTTTCACGAAGACAAAGAAACTTACGAAGACAGCGCATGTGGGTACAAGTCGAATTTCACGACCTTCGAACATAAATGTAGATAACTGAAAGCAAATCAAATGAATATTCGACACAGTTCAGTCATCGATCTCACTTTTGCTGCTTTCGCATCGCGAATAGTAATTAATTGTTGTGCGATGACACTAAGCACTTCAATGTTGATTCGATTGAATTCGTCAAAACAAGCCCATGCACCTGATTGTGCTAAACCACTGAAAAATCGGCCCATCATCTATATAAAACAACAGAACACATGGAATCTTTCGTACTATGCCGAAATCAAACAAACCTTGTAGTCAACTTGATCACTACAGTTGAAAACGACACATTGTTTAGCTAGAGCTTTCGCCAAATCCTAATACAAATGATCCATAATTGCTGAACACTCTTAGCAGCTAGTTTCTATTTACTTTAGTTGTTTCCGTTTTTCCTGTACCAGCTGGGCCTGCTGGTGCACCACCTAAATCTAACTGTAATGCACCCATTAAACATAAATAACATCGATCCTAATGAAAAGTAAAATAATTATTATCAATTTAGCATAACAGCTGAATATCAACGAACGGTAAGAGGTGTGATAACCAGTCGATCTGATGCTCCGAGATATTCATAACCATAGATATATTGTGCATTGGCCATACGAATTATAGTCATATCTTGTTCAAAGTAGTATCGTAATTGTTTTAGCCATTCGAAACTTGTAATAGCAGCATTCTTAATTGAAACCATTTCTGAGACGATATCACGAGCATGTACATCGATAGTAATCAATGCTCGACAGACATCTCGAACAAGCTATAATCATTGAAAAATAGATAAGAATGAAATGAATCGAAAGAGATTTACTTGTGGTAATTCTTGACGAACGAGTGCGGCTAGCTTATTCAAGTCTTTGTAACTTTTTTGTTCGAACGCTTCGAGGCTTTCTTGTCGAACTGAATCATCATCCATCAAAATGCGTGTTAAAGCCAAACACCAATATGTTTGCGAGACAGTCAATACGCTCTACACATCAAAATCATCTATATTAACAAAAAGAGAGTACGAAATTCATTGTTTACTTGATGAGGATGTCGGACTAGCCATTCTTCACGAATACTCTTCTCGAAATCATCTTTGGCTTTTTTGATACACGCACGAACAGCTGTGATCATGTTCTTCTCGACTTGTTTCAGCCAATCTTCGACATTTCCAGTTGCTTTGACTTTCAAGACTTCGACGCGTTCACCTTCTGGCGAAAGCATTGCACGAATTTCTGGCGCCAGCGTCACAGTCATTTCCATATCGTCACCACCCTTGCTGATGAATTCCAAACGATTGATACCTTCGAAACATTTTCGTAAATGTGGTTGAACAGCCAATGGATTTCGTGTTTGAGAAAGAATTTCAAGTAATTCTTCATCCGACAGAAAGTAAAATCTGCAGACAGAAAGCAAAAGTAGTTTTTCTCTGAAAATTTCAATCGTTCAATAGCCTACCGTGGAAAGTTTGAACGCTTTGTTTCCAAGTATGAAGCTAAAGCGTGTTGAATTTGATCGAGCAAAGCGTTATTGGTTTGAAATAATTCCAAGTAACCTAAACATATCTCCCTAATCATAACATTTCATTCTACCAAATCACACTTACCAGGTTGCGTTCCGGCTTTGATAGCCAATGGAATTTTATTTGTTTTTCTCATCACATCTTTGAATGTTTTATCTACTTGATTGAACATTTTGGCTTCCGCTGGCAATTGTCGTTGAATATCAGGCGCACCGAAAATTGATTCTAAATATTGCCAAGTTTTCTGACATTTCGACCACGCGTCAAGTGTTTTTGTGAACAAATCTAAATTGGCTTGCCATTCTTCCACACGTGGTTTGATTGGACCAACATGACGTGAACTGGCAATAGTTGAAATGTTAATAACAGCATCGTCTAATAATTGAATGATGTCGTCAGTACCACCAAGAATGTAAACATCTTTGTAATCTTTGTATGGAATGACAGGAAATTCCACTGCCTTCCAAGAATCTTCGACCTAAACAGGAAGATTTGTATTCGATAGAAGTCATATTGAAAGGAAGGAAATTACTCGTTTAAGAATGCCCTCAAGACTAGCTTCGGAACTAGCTTGACCAGAGATTTCTTGAAGTCTTTCTTCGTGTTGAAAAGCATCAATGTCGATGAGTTTGCCCAATGTCAATGGTTCTTCTACTGTCGGGTCTACAAAGGAAAACACGACTTTAATCTGCAGGAGTTCCGTTTGTTAAACTTACGGAATTTGATCAGATCTTCGATTACATCCCAATGACGGCGACGTAAATTCGGATTACGAAGATTTGTCACCGTTGGCAACTAAATCGAATTCAACTTGAATCTGTTGTTTTTGAAAAATTTTCGTATTTACTTTCGCTCGAAGTGATTCGACTTTATCTTTCAAGATTGGCACTAGTTGATTGGGCGGTAAACCACGTTCTAATTGATAAACATATTTGCCATATTTGTTAACGGTTCCTGTTAATTGTTCATGATCCAATTTATTAAAATCACCAACTTTGTACTCATCTAGCATAGCATCCCATTCATTCAATGAATTCCAAAGCAATTCTTTGAGTTTTAATTCACCGTAGACTTCTTCTAGTTCATCGAATTTCGTCACTTCGACCTTGAAATTCTTTTGATATAAACGATATTTTGTCGATGTTTTTTGTTGATGATCCATCTTTTTCAAATAATCATCTAAGATTAATTTCACTTTGTCTTTATCAGCTGTTGGATCGAGTATCATCGGATTTTGAGAATCTTGTTTGATCTGTCGAACTTCTTGCGTTAGAATTTCAATATCTTTATCCAATAAACCAACGAACTTGACAACATTAGCATCACGTTCTGTCAATGCTTTATCAATCGCATTACGACAGCTGTTTAGTGTTGTGGCTAATGAACTGTATGAGACGATATCTTCGGGTGGACACGGAACTGTGTATTGATCGATGAGTTCGTACATTTGACGAACAACTTCTGCTTCTTGTTCGAGTGGCTCAATACGTTCTTGAATTTCATCAAGAAATGTTAGAGCATCAACAAAATCAAGTGTAGTCTCAGGTTTCGTTTCCAATTTAACTGTAGCATCTTGAGCTTCGGATTTGACTGCATCGGTTTTAGCCTTAGCAATTTTTGGTAAGATTTCATTGATGATATCCAATATTCTATGAAATGAAACATCAACAGTTACACGAAATGTAACAATTGAATTGATTTACCTTCGTGGTGACGGTTCTAATTTCGTCTTGGTATCCGTTGCGTCAATCATGAGAAGACCTAACGGTTTTTTAGCATCGATTGCTTGAGCGATCTTTTCTTGACGCGTGTATTTAGCCAAAGATTCAGCGAAGAATTCCACATCTATTAACAAGTCAAAACGAACCATTGAATAGTTTTCATATAAAAAAATACTGAAGTCGTACCGTGAGGTTCAGTTTTCAATGCGTCGATGTTTGTGTTTTCGTTTTCGACGTAGAACTGATGGAAATCTGCGAATGTGTCTGAATAAATCTTTGCGGCATTGAAACCAGCTTCTAATGAACTGTTGCAATCTTTAATCAAGTCTTTAAAGTGGAAATCGGCCAAGAACATGCTGCGAAGGTCTGGTCCGTCACCTAAGTTATTTTTAAATAAAAATATTTGATTAGAAATCGAATCAATGAATTCGAGGAGATAGATTTCGTACCACATATCTTCTCTTCGTACTTCTCATTGATGTAAGGTCGAGTAAAATTATCGAATGTTGCGTCAGGTAAAAGATTTCTGATGGAAAGAAGCGTTTCTTGAAAACTGGAAATGACGTTATTAATACCTGGAAGCAAAGGAAGTAATTCAATTTAAAAAAAAAAACTGACTAAAGAATAGAACAGACCATTCTGGAAAGCAATCCCATCTGGATCATATTGAATAGCTTCCATAAATAATTTCATTTCAGTAACAAATAATGGAATGTGGCGTTTAGCAACGGCATCCTCCTATGATGGACGAGTACAGTCAATAGTTTACCTTTCTATAAAACAAGAGTCAAGTTTTACTTCTCCGGCTTGTCGAACACCAGGTACAGGTGGGCCGGGTTGTGGTGGTGGCGCTTGAGGAGGCGGAGGAGGTGCTTGATGTTCAGCGTTTGGATCTTCTTCACCTTCAGTTGCTACTGCTATTTGTTTATCAACCTTTTGTTTGATTTCTTCAACATAGCCGACAATTTCATCTTTCTTCGGCGTCGCTTCAATCTGTTCGAGAAAATGATTTTTCAATGAATGTACGGAATTCTTGGCAAGCACGTGGAATGTATTGACAATTAGATAATCACATAAACGAATGAAACTAAACGAATATTCATTGATTTGATCAATTTCGGAACTCTTCCGCTTACTTTGTTAATCGTCGACATTGTGCTCGTTTATTTGCTTGTTCTGCATACGTTGCCTTATCAGGTGGCTGTGCCAATGTATCAATATCCATGCTATCGGGCATTGTAAAAGCAGCACCATTAAGACCATCTAGGAAGAAAAGGTAAAACAAATGACTTGCTAATGAGAAAGTAAATGAGAAATTAATACCATTGGTCATATCAGTTGGATGAAGGAAATCGTCTGGCACAAATCCCGCTTCGAATAGACGTGTTCGACAAGCACTAGCGACAACATCTTTGACGAGATCGCGAAATTCTTGTAAACGTTCAGCAACTTGATTCAATGTTTCCGTTTGACTATTAATAAACTATTAATTATGAAAGGAAAACGTTATTTCGAATAAATAAGCTCATTTGTACGAACTTCATGCAATGTATACGTATGTTTCTTTTCGATTTTACAAAGACTCATATCACTAATACGAAAGCACATTTCACGAATGTTCAATAACGCAGGTCGTAATGCCTAAATGAGAAATATGAACCAACACTACGAATCTCTTTCAGATGAAATTCTATGATTACATCTTGTAAGAAGAATAGATTTTCTTTCAAAGCTTTCGATGAACCAGTGACTTGTTTGATACGAATGTTTTTATACCATACCATAAACGCTTTCCACATTCTTCAAAACACAAATACAATTACCATCACTCCTGAACATCGTCAAGTCATGTCAACATACCTGAAAGTTGAAAACGTTTTGATCTAAATAGAGAAATGCATTACAACATTGATTAAACTTATGAGTTCAATTATCTACTTTGATTAATCGAACGTATCGATAATATTCTTTGGCAAAATTTTCCAATGGAGTGAACTCTACTTCTTCTCCTGGACGATAATAACTAACACCGGCATTCGAGATTGTGAAATATTCTCGTCCGCATTGTTCATAATTAACAACTCTAAACAAGTACAAAGGTTTTCATTCTTTCCGCAGTGCGCAACGAAAATCAACGAACTTCAAGTTATAGTAACTATGCCGCGTATCGTTTCGCGAGTATGAATGCGACAGATACAGGAAGAAACCATCAGGTGCTTGTCTTATGTAATCGATTACTTTACCCATATTTGACTCTCCTTGCATTTTCTCTGAAAATAATGAACACAACGAAGTGAAAACAGTAAGCTATGTCGATGAAATACCTCGCGCATCGAGTTGTTTACGCTTAGCAGATGCAGTTGATCCCCAGTCAGAAGCCGCATCGCTGGCTTTGCTCATTTCTGAAGTTCGGCCATTAATCTAAAAATTCCCCCTTGGAATTGCGAAAAATTCAATAGAATTAACAAACCGGTGGTAATGAGAGTTTCGCACGTTTCTCAGCTGGTGAATCAGGTGATGAGACCCGTAGTTTGTTTGCTTCAATTAGTTCCTGTCGATTACGTGCTTGAATTTCTTTCGGATCATTGTATTTTTGATAACGTTTTAGTACTGGCAAAGGTTCAAATTTATGTTCGGCAGGTATCTGTTTATTTGAAAAGGCTCGATAATGATCACCACCGGGTGGTTGCGGGGAACTACTTTTTTCATCTTGAATCGACTTTAACGGATGGGAAACTAGACGATTTAGAAGACGATTTTGATCAGTATTTCCATAACGAAAGTTTGCTGGTCGAGTTGATGACGGTAACATTCCACCATCAGCCATTGCTTACTTTATTATGTGTAAGTGTAAAAGAATAAAGAATATTCAAGTATACACGAAATCATTCTGGCATTTGGAACATTTGTTGTCATAGTATCACCCTCAAATTCAAGTTTAATCAACAAAAGCGACATCTGACAAGATGGCTATTTCGAGAGAAGTTCTACAAAGAATTTTCAAAACAAACGATGACCGATGAAACCATCAATACACATGAAAGATGGGTTCATTTGAATACTTATTAATAATTAAGCAGATATTTACTTATTCGCTTTGTTCACCTATTTAGAGAACATAGTTTCAACACAATTCAAACTTTTAATCTATGAATCACTATGAATTCCATTTTGTATTTCAAACAGTTTTTAAATTATTAAACAAGAATGCAACATATTTCCATTATAATCTCAACTACAGAATATTAAATTAACATTTTCGCTCTGAAATCAACTGTATTTGTTTTAGTTCATAATTGCACAACTTGTTCGTTAGTTATTCTCGATTGATGAAAAATACAGATCAAGAATCGAACTATTAGCATTGTAAGAGAAGATGACGTTGACAATAACCTCCTTAACTGTATGAGTCTTATTTGTATGTGGCGTCCTCTCTTTTCACCTTACACATTGTTAATAGTAACTATATTATATCATTTTCAACCATGGCAGTACTCGGTAACCTTGATGACACAACTGATAACAAATAGTTGTTGAAAACTCTGAAAAAAGTTCGGGATGTAGTGAAACGCGTGTAGTCTAGATAATCTCACATGTCATTAGAAATCTAATCAATATTTATCAATCGTATTATGATAAACATTTACCCATTTGATTTTCATTCTCTAATATATTTACACGAATGCCACAACGAAGTGCAAGAATAAAATAAAGATTAATCGCTACAACAAAAAGAAAATCGATTAGCACAGTGCTTAGACACACATGCGAAAGTAGTCATTTATGTGCAAAAGAAACCGATTTATATAGTTGCTGATTCCTTATCCCGTGCACTTTGAACGATTTCAGAAATGTCATGCGGATTGATTTCAACCAAGACTTCAATATGTTCGGCATCTGTGAGAATAGCTACATAGGTTTTTCCTTCTTTAGGCTCCTTGACTTCATCATCTTCAGCAGCTTGTTGAATTTGTTCTTCGGTTTCGTCTTCAATCTTGAATTTCAAACCCTTTGGAGCTTGTCGATAATGAAACACGGTCCCATCCGCTGTACGATCCAAATGTCCACGGACGGCTTTGATATTTTCAAATGTCAATTCATAAACATTTTGTTTTTTCTCGTGACCATCAGCTGGACTTGCTTGCACATCGAAGAGAACAGCAATGAATGCTAATTCTGCTTTCGATAAATGTTGAACAGCGTGTTCCTTGCCTTCCGAAACCATGATTATGTCTGTTACTTTTCACGAGATATGCAGGCGAAATAAAATGGAAGAGAACAATCTCTCCTTGGGTGCTGATTGTTTGCTTTGCTTTTTAAGAGAGAGAGAAAAAGAACGAAGAAGAATGTAAAGCATAAGAGGATAAAGAAGAAAAGAAGTTTCACTTGAAAATATTTCTAAAAGCAAATCGAAAGCGAACAAGTAGTTTTGAGAGAATTAAGTAGACTACATTCTGCTTTTGAACACAGACATGCACGATCAAGATTGGGCTATTTCAGTGAAAAGTTTGAGATAAAATCTTTATTAAAAATTGTTATGAAAGAGCTAAGCTAATGTCTATCACAGATTTGATTTCTTTTTTGTAATATAATCATCGACGATTGTTTCTAATATGTTCAATGGCAATGAACCACTTAATAACACCGCTAGAAATCCAAAGAGACAACAATAAGATCCTCCGATAAAGTGCTTCTTACCATCGTGAAAATCTTTTAAATCAAATTTATCACCCAACACTGATCTCGCTTTATCACGTAATGAGAGAATTGTTTGACAACCAATCATATATGCACAAGCTTGACCAGGCATGACGAAATATCGTTCGATTTCAGTAACTACTTCTTCTCGATTCAAACATGTGTTTTTAACCTAGATGTCAACTTCATAGTATAGAAATCGTGTCTATTTGAAATCAATCTAATTACCATATATTCAATCGCTTCCTCTCGAGACCATCGTTTCGTATGAATACCAGTATCCACGACCAAACTTAGAGAAAAATCGAGATGTTCATAGAAAATGTTCTGTTTAGGAATCATACCGGCACGATCGTAGGAGTTTATGATCAAGATATCCAAGATAACTGTGCCATGATCTATGAAAACCTTGTTCAGCTGCCAATTGTTCAGTATACAAAGCCCATCCTTCAATATACGCAGTAAACGGAATCAGCCGACGAAAGAATGGTAAATGTTTTAGCGACTGTGCTATACTTAACTAAAACGAAAAACTTTCAACGAAATGATAATCTCATCGTTAATCCTACTTGAAAATGATGACCTGGCACAGCTTCATGATAAGCTAATGTACCCATTTTAAACTTGACAACTTCATCGATATTACGAAGATTGGCAAAGAATGTTCCGGGAGTTTTTCCGTCAAGTGCAGCTGGGAAATAATAAGCTAATGGTGAAGTTGCTTCTTTGAATTGTGGCACACGTTCAATAACACACTTTGTCGTAGGTCGACATGCAGATGAGAAATATTTATGCATTTCATTGTCAATATCCTCAATAAGTCGACCGTAATCTTCGAGTATCTTCGTTCGACTTTCGTCAATATTTTCATATTTCTGATCGACATTTTCTTCCAGTTGTTTGATACTTGTTCGAAAATCTTGCCAAGTTGGAATTTGTTTTTCTTTCAAAATTCTATCCAAAAACGCGTGATCTTCGCAAACAAATTCGACCTTTCTTACTTTTGCATCTCGTTCTGAGTATTCTTCACATGTTCCTTTCCGAGTTCATGAATTTCCTCGGCCGTCATGTTCGTTGTTGTGTGATATTGTAAACATAACTTATAATATTCATCACCATCGGGTAATTTCCAAACGCCATGATCAGTTTTCGCATTGGAGAGATCTTCGTGAAGAACGTTTAGCAAACGATCATAAGCGGGAATGACATAGCTTTTCAGAATATTCAGTAAACGATTGAGCAATTCGGTTTGTTTCTCTTTCTAGAAGGGAATTTTTGTCCTGAAAGGAATTCACGAACATTCAATGTCTTACCGAACATAGTTTGTCATTGAGTTTATCGATAAAAACGGTGACCAATGGACTAAAGAAAGAAAAAATATTCGACGCCTACGCTCTTTTTTCTACCTTTGATTTGGTTCGTTTTTCAATTGCTGTTGAAATGTCTCGAGTTCTGTAATAACTCTTTGAAGGACAAATCGAGGTGTTTCAACATTTCGATGACGTCGTTCGATCTGTTGCTCGATAAGTTGGTCAAATGCTTTCGATATTCGTTGGACCTGCAGAAAAAAAACTAAATGAATGGACAGCATATTTATCATGAAAGAGGATCTACTCGAATGAGATACGCTTCGGCGTCATTAACATTCAATATTCGATGAAATTTCGTGATGAATGAGATAATTTCTGATTGTGCGCCCATCATTTGATTGATTAAATAACTGTGATAACTAAATCTCTCACTGTGTTCCTGTTTGATATGTAAATTCATGAAATACTCCATTACATCATAGGATTGTCTGTCAATCGAAGACATTGGAGTATTTTGAAATGATTGTAAATAACGAATGTGCGTGTGAAATTTCTTTTTCTCATATTCTTTGTATGATATTGAATAATCATGTAGTTGAGTATTGAATAAATCTAGACCACTACAAGTAAATCCAAGTTAAACATCAATCTCGAAATCGTCCGAACAATTTACATACAATGGCCGAAATTGAGACAAAAGATCCGGTTTTTCCAATAGAAATTCGAAGAAGAATCTGATCAAAATATGGTTTAATCCAATATTCATACAAAAACACTTGCTGCTTACCTTGCGTAGAGTATCTTCAAATTAATTGGACAAAAATAGGTATTCTTTATGACGAATGTTGACCAAACAAGAGCAAATACAGTCGCAAGATAAAAGTTAAATAAGACGAAAAAGACTGCTGATAAAGCGCATGTGAAACATATTAGTGTTAATTTTAGCTGCTTCCAGTACCAAGACTTTGGAATTGGTGACATGGAATTCGTACGGTTTTATCTCTGTTTGTGTGTTTAAGACAAGATATGAAAAACAACTGTTTGGTTGATGACTAATGACAATAATACATTATCAAATGAAAATAAAGGTAAAGAGGGCGTCGGTAAACAGATCATACAAGAAATTCAATACTTTTACACGTTTTATCTAATCTTTTCTGTTTTTCAACTTAGAAGAACACATTACTCACTGATAGTCGTTGAAATCAACAAATAAAAGAGGATACAATTTTAAGACAAATTACAGTTCATTTGCCAAACTGAATCATCAAGCGAGCGCAGATTGTCAAATGGCACAAAGTGACACTCTACGGCAACCGTTAATCAAAACCGAATACGAACCGATTAGTTCGACAAAGAAACTCAATCTATTGCTGAAACGCTCAGTTCGATATTCATATCGTCAGCGATGTTGTAATTGTCTTCCAACAATTCTATGCGAACTTCTATTTCCACTGATTATTATCATCATATTGTTCTTGCTGCGCTACGGAGTTAACAAATTAAATGATGCAACAACAAGTAGCGAGGGAGGCTTGCCAGGAACGAGAAATCGTTATCCATGTTCGCAAAATCTATCAATGCCACCGATTTCATCCAAGGATCTTTTTCTGAATTGTTTTAAATTTCCACCAGGTTATGGAGGTCGAAGTTGGGATTCGGGTCATACATCAGTTATATCAAATGAGACAAGTATTGTGTTCGAACCAGATAGGTCCGATATTCAAGAATTCGTTCAACATGCTCGAACGAGACTTGCCAGCATGAATTGTGAACAGCGAACGACAGTTTGGTAACGAATCCAACCGAATGTGTGAGCGATCCTAACTATTTTGCATATTTTAAGGAGTAAAAATCGAGATGATACTGAAGATAATCTACTTTTACAAAACACAACAGTAAATACAGTCATCATCGATTTGACTGCAACGTCGGATTTGAAGAAAGATCGAAAAATTGCCTGTAAATATTAACAAACGAACTTCTTTAAATCTTCTTTTTATCACCATCTTTCTTATGGTTAGATAATATTATCGTTCGAACTCCAAATACTATTTTACAGAACATGCCTATCGATACATCATTTTTAGCCTTTAAAAATCCAGGTATGCAAACACCTGTTATTTGTCTGGTAACATTAACTCGTTTTCGAATCGTATAGGCTATATTTCTGATCGATCAAATACAACGGATTTGGGGGGTAATCATGGATCTGAATTACCACACTTTACAGATGTGAAGATTTTCGTTGATTCGCTATTGATGGAATATCAAACCAGTCGGCCGATTCAATATGAATTAGAACGTAATCTGATGACATGTACGCCTTATCGCACGGATTTTCTCTATAGTAAGATAAAACCTTGTTATGCTTACGGCTGATTTATCGAATTGGGTCTGTAGCTTCGGAGGCAAGTTTTCTCGGCACACTTTTATCTTTACTTGATGGAATTTTTCTTATCCCGTAAGTGAAATCATCATTTGAGGAAGGTTTAATTTCATGATTCGAATCCGTCTAGGTATTTAATTCTTCTGACCAGTTTAATCCGGGAAAAAAATGCTAAGGTAAAAGAAATCCTTAAGGTTCTTGGTATCGAACCTATTCTCAATAACATTGCACAAGCAATTCGGTAAAGCCTGAATTTCTCCCAAAAAACCTCTACTAACTATTACTTTTAGAACCATGATTATCCTCGTTGTTTTTGTTCTGATCATATGCATTGCATGCAAAACAAAATTTAACGGTGAAGCGTATTTTAATACAGTCAATTTTGGTACACTCTTCTTTGGTTTTTTCATCTACGGTTTCCAATTAATTGCTTTTTGTATTATGAACTCACAAATGTTTAGTTCAAACATTCGTGCTGTCGTCTTTACACTTCTGCTTTGTTTTGTTGCCAATTATGTTTATACTTGGATATTAGCATGGCCTGCTGGAATACAATATGTTCTGATATTACTATGCCCATTCTTTGGTGTGCGCTCGCTCTTTCAGGTATGTATTTAAGACTTATTTTTTGTTCAGATTTTTGATTGGATCGTGTTCTATTTAGCAAGCAGTGCTGTATGATTTAGCTAGAAAAGATGTAGCGATATTTCAAACGATCTATCGTCATGTACCGGTGTATTTTTCAACACTAGTAGTAATGATCGTTAGTTCACTGCTCTATTGGGCACTGTCATGGTATTTCGAAAAAGTCTTTCCTGGTAAAGTCATTCAAGAATTTGTTATATACTATATTTTGTTTGTACATTTTAGGTGAATATGGTATTCCACAAGAATGGAATTTTCTATTCAAACGAGAATATTGGCGTAGACCACCGGTGAAAAATCAGATTTATTCTTATGATAATCATGCAGCAACATTATCCACACAAAATCTATCATTGCCACGAAGTAATTCAATCGGTACACCCGTTGTTCATGTTGATCATCTCGTGAAAAAATTTGGACCTGACAAAATCGCTGTCAATGATGTTTCATTTGATCTCTATGAAAATCAAATCACTTCATTACTCGGACCCAACGGTTCAGGAAAAACTACTATCTTCAATTGTCTCATCGGAATCTACAAACAAACATCAGGCACAATCTCCATGGCCAATCCCAATGGATCCGACTACGACACCACATCCAACATTGATATGCTGAGAAAATCGATCGGATATTGTCCACAACATGACATTCTCTTCGATCTATTGACCATCGAAGAACAATTACAATTCTATGCATCGGCTAGAGGATTCGGCAAATACAAACAACAAATATCGGACGAAATGCTTCGACTGGTTAATCTTGAGAATTCGAAAGATATGTTTTGCAATGCCTTGTCAGGTGGAATGAAAAGACGTCTCTCATTAGCATGTGCTTTCGTTGGCGACACAAGAATTATCTTACTTGATGAAGTAATCATTTACTTTATCTTTCTTCTGATACTCAGAAACAATTCGTATCGCTTTGTTTCAGCCATCGAGTGGACTTGATCCAACAAATCGTCGTTTACTATGGGATTGGTTACGCACAATGAAAGAAGGAAAAACTCTGTTATTGACAACACATTTCATGGAAGAAAGTGATGCTCTCTCCGATCGAATCATGATCATTACAAATGGAATCATCAAAGCAGATGGAACATCAGCCAAACTCAAGGAAGAATATGGATCAGGTAAAACTATAAAGCTGATCATGATAAATTCTTTCGTATTCTTTTGCAATTGCAGGTTATAAATTAGTTGTCAATCGACAATCCAATCAGAATGCAAATGCAATTGCTGATGAATTACATACTTATTTACCTAAAATGGTAGCTGAAAGTGATATACCTGGTGGTGATATTGTCTTCCGTACAAACCAACAACCAGATGATCGATTTGTTCAAGCATTACGACAACTGGATGTGATGAAATCGAAAAATATGATCAAAAGTTATGGTGTTCAGAATAGTACCATGGATGACGTATTTCTGAAAATCACTAATGATACCAAAGACGAAGGCGGCTCTGAAACAACCACGGTCACCATGGAGCGTATAGGTCAGTGTAAACTGTTTCGTTATTCAATACACGAAACAAAACTTTTCTTCTTCTTAGATGAACAATGCCGTCAAGTTTTTGAGAATCAATATTTTCTTACCGGATGGAAATACTATTTAAGTCAACTGTATGGTTTACTGATGAAAACATTGATGATTCGATATCGCCGATGGGGACTGACTCTTGTTGTTTTATTATTACCAATCATATACAATCTACTATCGAATATTATTGCACCAGCACAGGGCAGTGGTGATACTTTCAAAATGCAAGCAACTTTATTGAATCCTCAAACAATTCTATACACATCAAATCCTGTTTTTGAAGGTTACTTCCAAGAAGCTGTCGGAGCCAAATCAAGTGGTTTAAAATTTGAGAAAAGAACAGAGACTATCTCTGAACTAAATCGATATATTTGGCGTAAACTTTCATCAGTTTGAGAGACAAGACTTTTCACCTATTATTTCTCTTCTAGAAAAACGAATGGATCATCCTTATACTTACACAGACATTTATCTCGCTTTTCAAATTCCTCCTCCACAAGGCGACACTTACAAAATACAGACCTTATCGTCGAATTTGATCACTGGCTATGAAGTCATCTCAGTTGCATCAAATTTATTCTATAAATATGCATTAGGTGATACAAGTGCATCAATTCAATCAACGCTCATTTATAGGAGAACCGGAAATTTCACAGTTGAACCATCTGTTAGCGGTGCTATTGCTGTCTTGAATATTGTTTCGTGTTTTATCAAAATTTTACCATTCGGATTGATCTTAGATGTGTAAGTTTTCTTCACGATAAATACGAAGATTCTGAATGATCATGACTTTCCGGTTTAGATTCGTGTACTATGCGATATTCTTATACACAGCCGTATTTTTAACTAGCGAACGCAGTGATAACTTTTTGTCGTTACAAAACATTAGCGGTCTACAGTAAGTTTATCCGTAGCTAATCTTTGACACTACATAATGCTCTTTAAATGAAAATTTATAATTCTAGTCCAGTATTATATTGGCTTTTCAATTACATATTCGATGTGATTAGTTCTGTTATTTGGTTCTGCTACTTACTTGCTATGTATTGTTTATTTGACGTTGCTTTTAACGGTGTACCAAAAACGCAATCAGCAGCAGCCGCTATGCTTACGATCGAATTTGCTAGTGCATGGGATTTAAGAGTACAATTCTATCCATTGACTATACTCATTACTATGGCAGCTTTGCCATTTACATATCTGGTGACAAAACTCATTCGAAGTGACATTCTCGTATGAAAATCTTTCTATCAATGTTTTCTTCAGTGTTGTTTTCGACTATTTCATTTAGTGTGGATTAGCTGTAATGATCGTATTGGTCTTAACTCACTTGATTAGTACTATTTTACTGATGATACTAGCATTAGTCAAAGTACAAAGCGCTCTAAATATATCATATTGGGTGCTGAATCTACTTTCACCAACAGTGAATGCACAGGCGATAGTGACATACATTTTAGCAGGCAAAAGTCGATTTTGTCAAGTAATGGCTGGTCAAATCTCTATTTTCTCGCGTACTGGAGATGATACGATGGCTTTGAATTGGATTATTCTTATCGCACACATAATTCTACCGTTATTGCTCTTAACCGCAATAGATTGTGGCTATGTCAATATATCGTTTAAGTCACTTCTTTATAAAGCTCCTGTGCAGTTCGATGAAAATGCACTTGATAGTGATGTTCTAGCTGAACGTCGACGCATTTTGAATTTAGACCAATCGGCATTAACACAGCGTCATGTAGACGCAGATGCTGCGGCAACAGAACAACAAGAAACTGATCATATGGTTGTTCATGACTTAGTTAAACATTTTCCAGGACGAAATGTTCTCGCCGTCAATCATCTGACATTCGGTGCAAAACGTGGCGAAGCTTTCGGTCTACTCGGTTACAATGTAACACTTCTAAACATACTCATTTCAACGCCGCTATTCCTTTCTTTTCATATTTCATAGGGTGCAGGCAAAACAACAACATTTCGCATTCTTGTTGGTGATGAAACAGCAACACAAGGAACTGCTTACATCGATGGACAAAATGTCAAACGTCGTCTTAGATCGCTACGCCATCTCGGTTATTGTCCACAACAAGATTGTCGAATGGAATTCTTAACTGTTCAAGATGCTCTCTATCTCTTAGCGCGGATACGCGCTGTACCTTTCTCACGAGTTCGCTCTATGGTACAAACTATCAGTTCATTGTTTTTACTTGATCCATTTCTTCACAATTACATCCATCAACTCAGTGGAGGAACAAAACGACGATTACATGCTGCACTTGCATTGATTGGTAATCATAAAACTCGTGTCATTTAGTTTTACACCTATGTCTCTTTACAGGACCACCATTAGTCACGATTCTCGACGAACCAACGACAGGTGTTGATCCAAATGCTCGACAACGAATGCAAGAAATCTTTCTAAATGCTGTCAAAGCGAAACTAACAATCATTTTGACAAGTCACTCCATGGATGAATGGTAAAAGAGGAGATACAAAACAATTGAAGAGTCATTGTCAGTTTTGTTTAGTGAACGTGTCTGTAATCGTCTCGGTATCATGTATTATGGTCAGTTGGCATGTCTAGGTACGATTCAACATTTGAAATCCAAGTTTGGTCATGGTTACTCAATATCAATCAAAGTGAAATTTCATTCAGGTGATGTTCAGGGTCAAGCAATTGAAAACGTACAAGCATTTTTACTATCAAAATCAGAATTCGGTTTTCAAATTTCCGAGAAAACACATTCAACAGCTACATTTCAAGCAAGAAATGGTACACCAGCTGATCTATTCCAACTACTGGAAGAAAATAAAGAACTATTAAAAATTGAAACTTATACCATAACTCAGACAACGCTTGAACAAATCTTTTTATCATTTGGTAAACAGATAGACGCGGTTTAATGACAAATTCTTTTGATTTCTATTCCTTATTTTTTATTATTAAACTGTTTATTTTCTTTCTCCGCATTTTTACATGCAATAAAGTTTTTCAGAAGCCATATATCGCCTCTCATGAGCTTATCGTTGAATATGATGAACGATCTGTTATATGACGCATGACCTGGTTACGTTCCGGTGTGATGATACGTTTGAAGAAGATCTCCGGAAAAGAATTTTCACTATGCACTTCGGTTATCTCATCCTCTAATTCAAGATCGACTTTGATTATAGGATCATTCTCTTCGAAATCGATTTCAATTGACGAATCTTCTAGTAGATTATCATATTTGACAAGAGCTTGTATCTCCTGAAGAGATGTCGACTCAGCAATGATTCTATGATTCAAATCTGTCGGTGAATCCACCGCGATTGTTTCATATTCTAGAGCAAGTGGTGATTCATCTAAAAATAATTTCGTTATCACGTTTTTTTCTAAAAAGCAAAAGTTACTTGTTGCTGAGTTGGAATAATTCAGATGATACTGTTGATGGTGATCATAAGACTTCTGGTCGTCAATGGCGGAAAGAACTTGAATACTTCCATCTGGACAGAGATGTATCAATCGCTTTGGATTAAAAGGCGGATGGAGAAGTAATTGACCGCATAAATGACTTTCTTTTTCTATAAAAGAGTACAGACAGGTTTTGAAATGTTTGAGTGGGTTTTGAAAAAGACCTTGACTGGTATTTGCAGGTTGTTCTTTGAGAATATGCGGAGCTTTCCAAGCAAGTAAATCAACAATTTCAGATATCTGATTGACATTCGATAAATTGAGTTTACTGCAAAGTCGCTGATATAAATTATTCGTCTCAGTTGACTTCTCGTTTGGCAGTTCATCAGAAATAACGACGGATTTAGAGCGAAGCTTTACCGTTTGTTTAGTATCATCTTTGTAATCACTTTTAGACGAGTTTTGTAAACTCTAAAGTAAGTATTGATTAAAAAAAAGGAGAATAGACACGTATGATGTTACTTTTCGATACTTTTCTTGTGCATTGTGTATGGAATCATTGACAAATACTTCCGCATCCAATCTCAATTGGCTATCGTCATTAATTATATCTTGGGATTGCTGAGAAAGTGGTGTATCATGATCAGGAAACGAGAAAATCGATTGATTTTGCTCGTACGTTTCATTCTCTTCTCGTGATTGTGTCTGCGGAGATCGAAGACTAGGTGACACAGACAAACCTGAGTAAGGAGTCGATTGTGTGTCACTCGCATCGCTGAGTTTCGGTGTTTTTTCTCTCGATACTTTCTCTTGTAGCGGAAATGCTACATTTGGGAGATGAATCGAGCGGCAATGTCCACAACACATTCCTCGATTCGTAAACATTAACGGTTGACATGATCGATGGCATAGTTCATCGGCTAGTTGTTCACGTGAACCAATTTTCTCTAATTGTGATAAATCAATTGGATGGTACGGGTGACTATCATTCGATATTAGAGTTTGACAATGGGAAGAAGGAAGAGGTGCAACAGTAATATGTGAATTGATTGTTCCGAAAGTCTTCGATGGTTTTTTCTCTTTCTGTGTAAATTTTGGATTCGATGGTGTTCGATTTAAATTTACATTTGATATTGGACGAATTGTTACACGAGTTTGATTGCAAAGTAGATTCGATTTCTTACTATAACTTATCGGAAAATCAACGCTTTTCATTCACATGCTCCAATCTACCGTGAATACTGAGAATGGCTGCGAGGCAATCGATGATAAGGAGCATTTTCTCCTGCTGAATTGTTCATTGGGATAACATTTATCGGGATTGTTCCCATTTTATCTATTGAATCGTAGCAGATTTCTCCCTTCGCTAGAAGGAACACTTGCCAAAAAGATCGAAGTAAAACTTCATAGATCGATTGTAAACACCATATGGAATTATTATAAATAGTGATAAAAGCTTCTGTTAAACAATCAGGACTACCGTCTAAACTATAACAAAAGAGGAAGTTGCTCTTTTTTTCGATGAAAGTATTGTATTTTCTCACTAGTTTGATTCGGTTCTTCGAATTAGAAGATGATTTTTCCGTTGTTTCGTCTCTAATTCCATGAAAATATGATCATTCAAAAAAAAGCAGAAAAAAAACATAGAGAAACAGGTGCGATTCACTGGTTAATGGGAGATGATATTCATATTTGACAGAAAATATAAACACACGCGCTTTTCTCAATTCAACAGTTTATCTTTATGAAGATGGCGCCTGTTGTTGACTTTTCTCAAAAATCCTCTCTTTGTTATCACATAACAAAGATATGTACACCGAACCACGTATTATACTTTTGTTATTTCATTGTAGATTGTCAAGCATAAACAATGTTACATAATAATCACGGAAGATCTCGTTCAAATTTCCATCAAGTCAAAAGATTGAACCACTTCAATCGAAATGACAATCATCAAATTGTAAAAACGATAGTTACACCGATTTCTACGAAAAACATAATCGTTGTTTTCATTTAGAAAAACTTACCGGCGAATCTTCTCAAAGATCATCTATTTGAAAGAACGATGAATTATGTAAAATATTTTGATTATCCATTAGCACAATTACTCACAGACCATTCAACTGATCCATTACAAAATACCAGCCGACAATATATCGATACAGATACAACGATTTCAAGTGAAGGTCGTTTTGTAAATCATGAAATGGATATCCGTCGAAATGGCGAAACAACAATTCTTCGGCCTAAACAAGACCCAGTCCTTGCTAATGGATTTACGCCAGTGATTCGACCTTCTTCGAAATTGCCATCATATCAGTCGATAATGTCTCATTCTCAAGTATCATCAGCATCATCTTTATCAATTATGAATAAAATGTCAGAGAGGAAACAACCTGAACAAACACCGATAATCAAAACCAAACGAAAGAATCGACATCGACCAAAACGATGCAATGAGAAAGTCTTTGAACCACATAATTACAACGTAAAGTTTGTTCTAACTAATAAAACAGCAAACAATGCTTTCTTTGGTACAGGTTTTTAATGACCAATGTCAACAAACGCCGCAGAATTCAAA
Organism: Adineta ricciae; assembly: GCA_905250025.1. Classification (NCBI taxonomy): domain Eukaryota; kingdom Metazoa; phylum Rotifera; class Eurotatoria; order Adinetida; family Adinetidae; genus Adineta; species Adineta ricciae. Next base: position 255,669 of record CAJNOJ010000120.1, read on the forward strand.
TGTTGTCAATTTCTTCAAACAAACCCTATATGATCTTATTGAAGAAGTATGTGTATATACTATATTCGTGTGAGAAAAAACTTGAAATATTTTCCAGCCGGATTACTTTCCTCCACCACCGCCACTGATGTCGATCCGGCCTGAATTTCATAGTCCACCGCCTAACCCTTTCGTAAGTTTTGCATTAATTGATGAAGTATACGACCTTTCTCCTAATCTTTTCAGTATCAACCGCATTTTGCCGATCAACATTTCAATCCAAACTATTATAAATTTCATTCTCCTCCTCCTTCATCGCATTCCTCAGTCAATAATCGATACGACGAATCTTCGTATGATCTTCCATTCGATCATTATCATCAACCACATTCGAACCATATTTTACCATTCGATTCTTTTTGTGCGAACTCATATCAATCTCCTCCGCACACTTATACCCATTTGTTCAACTGAACAACCTGCCACATCCATACGGAATTCTTTTATTTAAGTTACTTGTCCATATTTACATTGTTGCTGATGTTGCTTTTCTATTCATTTGGTAGTATTATGTATAGCAATCTTTTTCTTCTGTGATAAAAACCTTCGTGATTGGTTAGATCTCGAGAAAAAACAATAATGCAAAGCTGTTGTTTTTTGTTGTTATTTGCCATTATCCATCTTATTCATGTAAATAGACAAGCATAAGTTAGACAGATCTCTCCCCCGTGATTGCTTGTTCTGTCGGATGAGAAGAAATGTCGGCAAGCATTCGGTTAGGTTCTTATCGATGGTTTACTAGTATATCTACATCGATAATTATCGAAAAGAAAGGTCATATTCTATGATTGTTCGAGAGAAGACAGAAGGGAGCTTGTTTATCACGTTTTGCGTGCAATTCAATTGAAAGATGTGCTTGCAAATAGTGTAATTGATGTTGAAATCAATAGCAAACAGATTGATTAGTTGTTATCCGAAATGATTTGTTAGATTGTTGTTGTTTTTTCGGCTAAATCGTATTAAAAGATTGCATCTCGCATAGAATATTAAATTGAATAAAACGAAGAAAAGGTAAAAGAAGAAAAAAAAACACAACCAGGTTTTTCAAAGAATATTCTTAAACAAAGAGAGAAGAAGGCTTTGCTAAAGGTGATCAGAGTTCGAAACGAGTAAAGAATTTCCGAAGAGAAAAAAAAGATATGAGATCAAGTTTGTTCTGTTTCTGAATATGTTTATACATGAGAAATAATGGACTTGGATATTAAGTAATAAGCAAATCCATTTATTCGTCATGATGAGCAGCACCAGGTGGTGGGGCATAGTTCGGCTTATTGCTACAATTGAAAGCAACACAAATCAGTAATGCATTCCGAAAGAAAACAACAGGAGGCTCTTACCTCATCTCAGATCCACTCTTGTTTCCTAAATGTTCGCCAGTATCCATACCTAATGTACCAGCACCTTGTCCGAAACCATAGCCTTTTGGTCTGGAAACGAATGTCAATCTGTGCTTTTGATTATGCATATGGTCGATAACTTACCCGAATTTACGACCGTAACATTGTTTGCAGAAAATGTTTCCTTCATGCACAGCCATCGTCATAGCTTCTAACATTTTCTTGCAGAGACCTAATTTATTTAGAAGAGATGAAATGAATTATTGGATTCTTTCCGGTCATGTGTGACGTACCGCATTTGAAGCACATTTTGTGCCATTTCTTTCCGGCTGCTGCGACTTCTTCAGCAGCATAGACGTTTTGATTGCATTTTGGGCCTAGGCAAAAGCAGAAAATAACAAGACAAGTTTTATCTCTGGTCTTACATTTGAACACTTCGGCTGGTGTAAATGGCATGATTGTATGAGAAAAGACGAATTAGAACTGGACACAAAAGGATAAAATCTAAAATAATATCGAATGATTAGAATTTGTTTCACACCCATCTTGTGTATCATAGCGAAGCGGACGAATAAAAATATATTAACGTAGAAGAAGGAAAAAACTTTGAGCAGAAGAAAAGTTCATGAAATTTAGATTTGATTACTCCGCACTATCATTGTTGATCAAGACCAGGCGGTGGAGCATAATGTGGTTTATTTCTAAATCAATGAAGTCATATGTAGTAACAAGAACAACTGTCAATCAAGATAGGATAGACTTACGTCATTTCGGAACCCGCTGTATTTCCAAGATGTTCTCCTGTGTCCATACCGAGTGTACCTGCACCTCCACCAAAGCCTACGCCTTTTGGGCCCTATAATTTATTAGATTAGTGCGTGTCAAAATGAAAGCAAACGCAATAACTTACGAATTTACGCGCATAACATTGTTTACAGAACAGATCGCCTTCATGTTCAGCGAGTGTTGTTGATTCTAACATCTTTCTGCACAAGCCTGAAAATAACAAATGGAAATGTATTTCGCTTGATACACAATCAGACATAGGAGGAGGGTGAGAAAGAGAGAGAGAGCAAGAGCAGAGTATAGGAATCATACTTTACCACATTTAAAACATGTTTTGTGCCATTTTTTACCCGCTGCTTGTACTTCTTCAGCGTGGTAAACAGCCTGATTACATTTCGGGCAACGAACGATTGTTACTGTGAACGGCATCTGGAAATATGAATGAAATCAAGTAGGTACATGCACTTGAGACAAACAAAAACAGCAAATCATATGAGAGGGACAGTGCTAAAGTTATCAAGGATAAATTCCTTAGTTAAATCTATAGATGTACCGGAAGCGTAAGAAATTTTCTTGCCAAAAGCATAAATATTTTGTTTGTGTATTTGTCATTTGACTACTTGCAAAGAGTTGAAAGCGATATATTTTCATTCGATAGATCTATTGAGGAAAAATATTGATATTTATGTATACGTATTCTTTACTCACAATAATTTTGACTTGATCAACTGTAAGCTCTCGTTGTATTTACTTGCATTAAAAAAAACAAGCTAGTCGACTAGCTCTCTAATGAAACTTCTCCTTCTCTGCGAAGAAAAAAAGGATATAAAAACAATACAGTTGTTTTCTTGATCTCTGTTTTTCTTGCTCGCTATCTATACGTATCAGCCGATGTGCAGCTATTCCGTATCTACAAAAAAAAACAATCGATAGCGTCTAGAACATCCTATTTTTCTCTGGGAATGATTGTTGCCAGCATCATCACTGAGAGGACGGCAACGACGAAAAAAATATTGAGTAAATATCTACAGTAGTGAATACGGAAGATGTGTATCTCTACTTGAAGAAGGAGAAAAAGAACGATATCATCACTGTTACCGTGCACAGTATCTCTCATCATTACTTGGATAGCAGGAGAGAAAAATAGCATAAAGAAAACGCACTCTTGAGACGAATCGGTCTTTTCTATATGTACGATGAGTATTTATACATATGCGTGGGCATTGACAGTCTGTGGGCAGAAAAGCGATGACGAGATGAAACTCTAACCTAAATGTTCCTCCCAAATTTGGCCCTACTAAGTCGATTGCAGAAACGACCATTTACAACCAATATTATTTCCTTTCTGTTCTTGTCTAACCACTGGTAAGATGTGCCTCATCTACCATAGTTAATCTGGTATATTTCCTTTCTTTTCTCCTTTCTCGCCAATGATATTCTGATGATCAATCACGTCGTCTTACGAAAGGAAAAGATCTATATCAAGCCAACGCTACTGGCAATTAGGAATGTTTTTTTTCTTTTTCTTTCTGTAAGATATCAATAAAAGGAAGACAACAAAGATTCCCTAAAAAAGCTACTCATGTATTGTTACTATTTAAGTCATGTCCCAGTTGTTGCTCATCTAATTACTGCCTGATCTATTCTATTCTTAAATATTTTCTTTGACCAAGGTCATACTGAAGATTTCTCTAAATGCGTAGGTGTTGATTGAAGACAACCCATAAAAATGTATCCAACACGAACGACCCTTCAACTAACTGGATATCATTAGCAGAAAAAAAATAGATCAGTACATAACATATATACACAAAATCAATCATACAAAACATTTGTGGGCTTTCTACTCATTGTATTCAGTATAGAATAAACATGTATTCAGGCTACAGAAAAATCAGTTGATATTTATTTGTTATCGCAGAAAATCTACATCGAATAAAATCCACGTCGAACTAATTAATCAATCAAGCAAACGAAAAGTTCAATCATCCGATGAAATTCGTCCACAATCTCGACGATGAATCACTATAAAAATGATTAAAAGATCTAAACAGGGAAAAAAACAGCAGAATATCTTATCTGTTTCTTATAGGCAGAGAAATTTTCTCGTTTTATTGTTCTTGGATATGGACAGGTCAACTACGACCGAGAGAAAAACCTCCAGTCTGACATACATGTCAACAAGACATCAACACATATTGCAATGTACTCGTTAAGAAACAAAATCGTATTTGCTTGTATACAGGTTTTGTTGATATCGATGGATAGTCGCAGTTGAACTTCACCATCAATCGGCATCCTATTGATGAATGGTTATCTTAACAAAATAATCGTGTTTTTATCAGTTATTTATGCTCATATGAAATACATTTGTACTATTTTCGTTTGGGTAAATGAATCTTGCGAATCTCTTTTCTGTAATCCTGATTGCAGTGAACTACGCTGTTGCTTAGTTATTCTTCAACGCTAAACGAAGTTTTTCAATTTAACACAAAAACATTCATGAATACGTTACTGCGATCCAATGAATCGAGTGATTTTTGCGATGGAGAATTGTTTACTCATTTCAATTCATCATTTACAACATATAGAAAAATTTTAGCATGCATATTTCGTTTCCGTAAAATTTCAACATTCCACAGATACCAAAGACGAGAGCGATAAGATCTTTCATATCTTATCTTTACGTATATCCAAACGCATTCAACTCAGGTACCACAAAACACACTTCTGATAACAATCGAAAGGGATTCCACACATCTTCTGCTCTTCCTTCCAGTCGGAAGCCCCATTAATAGTATCTAAAGCACAACCGAAAGAATTCTGTTGATATCGTATTAGCAACCCAGATCGACAAATCTGGTAACGGAACTGATAGGATCCTGTCGGATACAACATTCTTACGAAATCCGATAAAATTCAATATCGGATCCGGTATGGGATTGGTCGACCTGGGAGTTTATTACGGTTAACCATAAGCATCAGCAATGAAAGAACTGTCACTGATCGATCACCACAAGTAGTTCGAACTGCACTCAAATAATTAGTTAAAGAACATTACTCGAGTTTAGACGAAAAATCAAGATCACAACAAACACAATTGATAGAAACTGTTGTTTTAGTTGTCTTTCAACAGCTCCATCGATTAATTATCTTTAGATTTGAAAAAGATTCTTCCAACTAATTTGAACGTTTTGATTTATTACTAAAAGATAATTGGCGCTATTCATTTCGTATGCTTTCTCTTGTAAAATTGTCTGTCATTCGTTCCAAAGATTCATAATCAATATAAAGAATGTTATTTTTTGCAAAGCACGCCTTCGCATCAGACAGAAATTCTTCTATATAATCGTCATGAACAATCCAAAAGTCAACTTCACAAAGAAGAGAATATGAGATAACAAATAAATTTTCACTTGATTCTTGACGGTTTTGTGCTTTTTTATTTTTCACGATTAAGATTAGCACGATAGAAATGATTTCTAAATTCGAAGGAAATATTCATGTTCAAAAGGTCATTTTCATCGCATAATGATACTCTATAAACATATTGATACAATCCATCCGGAGAATTGTTGGCGATATAATTGTAATATGTATTTTGAACTGAGTATGAAGAAATATGACATTGACCTTCATTCATTTCGAAAAAAAAAATGATCAATATAACAAACAACAGTCTTAGCTGCAAAACCATTTGATTTCGTCGTACGATTGAGAATATTTTTCGATAGATAATCTTCATCAATAAATCTTGTTTCGCTTGCGCTTGGAACATACAAACCGAGCCATTTCAGGTTTGGCGTTCGAGCGAGAAGTGGACGAATTGTTTGCTCATAAACATGTGACAAGAACTTGAATGAAAACGAACTCGATTCTTAACTTCGTGCACATCAAAAGGATTAGTCATATCAATAATGAGCGTATGGAGCTGATTGTAATGATCATCGATTGTAGTTGGACTTGTAAATACAAAAGTGTTGATGAACGAAAACTAGAAACTAGAAAATCATATAAAACACAATTTTTATGCGATGTATCATCTAATATCATATATTCTAGTTTCGCAAAGATAAGAAAAATACGTTGGAAGATGACTGCTACTGATAAGAGCATGTCAGCAACCTTTTTCTCACAATAGTTACTATAATCTGGTCTGCTGACTTCAGTATTTCCTCGAATTTAAGATAATCAGAAGAGTGAGAAGTTAGTTTCTTGTATGTCACATGTGAGGGATGACCGTGTGCGACAGAATTGTGACAGTAACTGACTACAGTGAAATCATTTGATTTTTATTGATTATCATGGAAAATCTACATAAAATAAAATTGACATTGAATCAGGTAATCAATCAAACAAGCAAAGTTCAATCATCCTACGAAATTCATTGAGCATTTCAATGATGAATCACTATCAACATGATGAAAGTGTCTAAAAACAATGAAAAGGAACAGCATATTTGATGACTTTATTTCGAAGGGAAAAGTTCTATCATTGGACTATCTTTGAATACATGTAGGCCAATTCCAAGAGAAAGACACACTGCTTTAAAAACACATGTCAATAAGATGCTAGTTCATATTCGAGTATACTTGCTGAGAACTAAAATTATAATTACTTGTGTACATTCGTCGATTCTATCGGCGAACTTGTGAACAAGTTTTTGTCGAGATCAATGGATTGCCGCAGTTGAACTTCATCATCTGTTAGTATTCCATCGACGAACGGCGATGTTTGTTTCTGTTAGCAAAATAATCGTTGCTAAGAAGAAAAATTCATGAAATTGTTTACTATTTGTCTGTTGATCGCTGTTGTACTCGTTTGATTTCTTGATCGAAGTTCCTTGGTGAGAGGAAGAACACGACTGAAAATGGTTTCTAGATCAGTTGAACATATTTACTTGAATTTCATGTAATTGAGCATTCATTCGTTGTTTCGATATTGTCAATGCCTGTTCGAGACATTCAATCTTTCGATACAAATTGTAGATAATCGTATTTTTGTCAGTTATTTCCATGTGTAAGACATTCATCTCTCGTTTAGTATGAAGAACATTTTCATTGCATTGACTTATCTGTAAGGAGAAATCATTGACATTCTATGAAAAGAAAATCATTCGGATGAAAACTACAAGATATTAATCATTTACATTTCTCTTCAATTGAGTAATTTCTGATGTCAATTGTCGAATTTTCTCTTCTAATGATTGTTTGTGATAATTCCAATAACTGAAAATCGAGAAGAGTTGAGAATGGTTTGAGGATCGATAGCTCACTTGATCAGTTTATTTGCTTGACCAATATTTGTTTCAAGTTCTTGACGAATGAACTTTTCATAATCAATCTCTCTAAAAGTTGAACTGTTGTATGTTCTGCGCAATGAAAGACAACGGAAGTGAGTTACTTAGGATCAGTTGATGGACTTCCCATAAATTTCTGTTCGAGTAAATGGATCTTGAGAATTTCTTTTTCTTTTTGAGCAGTCTGTAACTCCGATCGGAGTGAACTACATTGTTGTTCACTATTATGCAATGCTAAACGAAGTTTTTCGATTTCGTCCAACTAAAATGTTGAAATCACGTGAAAACATTCATGAGATAATCATTCATTTACTTGTTGATTTGTACGTTGCTTGTAATCTTGAATATCTCTCTCAAGAGATTGTATTTTTGACTCGAATAATGTTGAATTCGTGGAGTTACTGCGTTGCAATGAATCGAGTAAGTTTTGCAATGGAGAATTTTGTGCCTGTTTCAATTGATCATTTTCAACATACAGACGCTGATTATCAACTTCAAGCATCTATTGGAGATTCGAGAAATGGAAGTCTAGGGTATTAAGTTAAGGGAAACAACCTTATTATATTCTCGAAGGCGATGAATTTCAGTTAAGGCATCTTTGATCGATTTATCATCTTGATTAATCGTCTGTATTGTCTTAAATCGATCACATTCTTGCTGAACATTCGAAAGCTATAAAAGTTTCAATAGGATCCAGCGAATTATTCAATAAATATTCACCTGATGTGTTAATTTCTGCATTTCATTATCATATTTAGTGATGATATCTTGAGTAGTTCGTTCTGCTTTGTCTAGCATCATATGCAATTGATTGACCTGATCGACAAAACGAATGATACAATTGATTTGTCAATGAAATTCATACTTCGAAATCTTTTCTTTCGAGTGCAACACGGTTACGAGAACTTTCACATTCGGATACTAGTAAGTCATGTTGTAAATCTTCGAGACGTTTTTGATGATTAAGTAACTTCATCTGACGTCGATTAATGAAGACATCGATCTTTTTAAGAGTCGTATTGAGGTTCGTTTCACTCGATGAATGGTGACGAGACCTCGAAATAGAAAATCGATAAAATATTGAAGATGTTCGAAAAAGCGATTTATCTACTTTTTACATGCATCTTTCAATTGTAAAAGTAATTCATCTAATTCGTTGTCAGACATGACGTGTTTTTCTTTCTTTCACGAATATAATCGTATCGATTAACATACATAGAACTAATCAGAACACGAAAATATTTTACTGTGTATTTTGTTCTCGAAAGATTTCACTGAGCGCCATCTAGATTTGAACATTCCACAGATACCAAAGACGATAACAATAAGATCTTTCATATCTTATCTTTAGATACATCTCAATGTATTTAAAAGCAACACGCCCAGGTATCACAAAACACACTCTTGATAACAATCAAAAGGGTTCCCATGTATCTTCCGTTCTTCCTTCTAATCGTAAACACCATTAATGGTATCTAAAGCACAACCGAAAGAGTCTCATTTCTTTTTCAATTACATCAATCATTTGTTTTAGTTCATGGTGCTTTGCGATTTGCAAACTACTTTCAAGATCATATGGTCCTACAACGTGCTCCACAACGAGCTATTGTCTGGGGTTACGAAGATACGTTTGATGTACCGATCTTGATGACAATGAACAATAAACAATATCACACAAGAAGTTCTTCCAGATCATCAAACTCACTTGATGAATCTATCTGGTCAGTTACACTCGATGCTCAAACTGAAGAAGGTCCATTTCAGATCAAAGTCACTCGACCATTACCAAATGGGACATTGGATACCATTTCATTAAATGATGTACTGTTTGGTGATGTGTGGATTTGTTCAGGTCAGTCGAATATGGAATTTCCTGTGAGCAGAATGTTCAATGCATCTATTGAAATCGAAAATTCAAGCAAATATCCAAAAGTTCGACTATTTAGCGCCTCGCAGCGGCAGTCAGCCATACCTCAAGAGGAACTATTATCGATTGCATTAAAATGGTCAGTCGCAGAGCCTGCTTCGGTTGGTAGTGGGGCCACATCAGCAGTTTGCTGGTTGTATGGTCGAATGATTAATGAGCAGCTCGGAGGACGACCTATTGGTTTGATTCACTCATCTTGGGGTGGTACGGATATTGAATATTGGTCGCCACCTGAAGTCCTCAAAGATTGTGGTGTGACACGGTAGGTTTTCTTTGACTGAAGATCAGATTATTAAAACATATTGTACAACTTAGAGTGAGACCATTCGAATATAAAAAGAAACGAAAGACCGGTTCAAATGTTGCTGTTATACTCAATAGCACAGTATTGTACAATGCAATGATTCATCCATTCACCAGAATGGTCATCAAAGGTGCTATCTGGTATCAAGGTATAAGACACTCTTCAACTGATAGAGTATAGAGGAGACTTTTGTAGGAGAACAAAATACCGGCTATAATCGAGACAAATACACATGTACATTCTCGAAAATGATTGAATATTGGCGAGCGATATGGAATACAAGAACACAATCGATCACAGATCCTGCGTTTCCCTTTGGCTTCGTTCAATTGTCAACAGCTGACAAAACAGGCAAAGTTGTAGGAGGATTTCCCTGGATTCGCTGGCACCAAACATTCGATGTTGGCTATGTTCCCAATAGTGTCGTGCCCAATGTTTTCATGGCAGTTGCACTCGATCTACGAGATGATGAAGGAGGGTAAGATCTTTCTTTTTCACTGATTTCATTACAGATATCGATTGTCCGAATATGAATTGTAGTGTTCATCCACGAGATAAACTCGATGTTGGTTATCGACTATCTCGATCGGGTCTTGCTGTAGCTTATGGTTATAAAAATATTACCTTTCAAGGGCCCATCGTGGAGAGTCTCACTGTGGCCTCTGACAGTAGCAAAGTGAATGTGACTTATTCTCGTCAAGTGTCACCAAGTGTTGAACTGCGTGATCCAAATGGCTTCGAAGTATATTCTCTATTGTTTCTTTTGACTCTAAAGACATCTATGTTCGTGTCATAGGTCTGTTGTGCTGGTCAAAGTGTGTGCAACTCGACAGATACAGCATGGGTAGCAGCATCTGCAAGTCGCATCGAAGGTGCACCACTCACTATTTCACTAGCTATTCCAAGCTCATGTGCATCGAAACATGTTGATGCACTTCGTTATCTGTGGAGAGAAACACCCTGTCTATTCAAACAAGCTGCTATTTATAGCACGCTGGATTCTAATCTACCTGCACCACCTTATCTTCATTATTTTTAAGTACGAAGTATTTTTTCTTTTAGAATTATCTTTGATGGAAAAGAAAGGAAGAATGAATAAGATTTTTTCTTGTTGTAAAAAAATGGATAATAAATGTTTTATCTAATTGAAATGCGAAAACAAATGAATATGGTTTGAATGATGTTGTCTCAAAGTCAATATTAGACTTGTTGATTAACAAATATGTATATACTCGATCCGATTTCTATGAATGCACATTTATCTTTTCTTTCCCCTGTTTCTTTCTACCACGAGCTGATTCATTATCTCAAAAGATATATCGTATTACACATCTACTCGATAGGTTTTCGCGTATCCATCGATCTATCGAACCAATAAACATCGAACAAAATCTTCTCAGTCGAAAAATATTTCAAACTTCTCATTTAAGTAGAATATTTGACTATGCAAAGCTTATAGACTGCATCGGATAGATGTCGTAAGTTCATGTATATAAGGTTTCATCTGGAAGCAAACAAACCACCTCAAAGAAACAGCTATTATACTTTCATGATGGCTGATTGGATGAGTCATTGAGTGAAAAAGAAAGAAAAAAAAAACTTCATAGTAGTTAACACATACATATTGCATACATATATAGACTGACTGTTTCTGTCCTCCTGATGACGATAATTGTTCCATTTTCTTTTTGAGTCACTCGTTCTTACAAGAATTATTTGTTCCGTTTGTTTTCTTTGCTACTTAGAGAATTGACGCTTACTTCTTCAAGATCTATCAAACTCAAGACGTTTAATGGCAGCTGATGAATGTAACATACGAGTTGTTGCTCGTTTTCGTCCATTAAACGAATCGGAAGAACGTGCTGGAAGTAAAAGCGTCGTCAAATTTCCCGCAGATCAAGATGAAACTGTTCTCATAAGTGTATGTTGTCATGCTTGAATCTTCCTTATCATCGATTTATTGACATATTTCTAGGGAAAAGTTTATATATTTGATAAAGTTTTTCGCCCTGACGCTACCCAAGAAAAAGTTTATAATGAAGCCGCAAAAGAGATAGTCAAAGATGTGCTTAGCGGTTATAACGGAACGATATTCGCTTATGGTCAGACATCCAGTGGAAAGACACATACGATGGAGGTAAACTGCATTGAAATGGTATTTCGTTTTTTTTATTCTAATGCTGATTGTTTTTTTCAGGGTGTGATGGGTAGTGATGGTCAGCAGGGCATAATTCCTCGAATTGTGCAAGATATATTCAATCATATATATACATTAGATGCGAACCTTCAGTTTCAAATCAAAGTTTCTTATTTTGAAATATACCTTGATAAAATTCGCGATTTACTCGATGTATCCAAAACCAATCTAGCTGTGCATGAAGATAAAAACCGCGTGCCGTATGTCAAAGTATGTTCAACTCGAGATTTGTTGATTTGTTGACTGAGAACGACTCTATTTTAGGGGGTGACTGAACGGTTTGTTTCGTCGCCTGATGAAGTTTTCGAGATCATGGAAGAAGGAAAAAACAATCGACACATTGCTGTCACGAACATGAATGAACATAGTTCTCGTTCACATTCAGTTTTTCTTATTCATGTTAAGCAAGAAAATGTGGAAAATGAAAAGAAATTAACTGGAAAACTTTACCTAGTTGATTTAGCGGGAAGTGAAAAAGTTTCGAAAACCGGGGCCGAAGGTCAAGTTCTTGATGAAGCTAAAAATATTAACAAATCTTTATCTGCACTCGGAAATGTCATTTCAGCATTAGCTGATGGAACTGTATGTGTCGAATAGTTCATTTGTTGTTTTCTTCAACTTCGCCATTCTCTTTTTAGAAATCTCATGTACCATATCGTGATTCGAAATTAACGCGTATTTTACAAGAATCGTTAGGTGGTAATGCTCGTACAACTATAATCATCTGTTGTTCACCGGCTAGTTTCAATGAATCTGAAACGAAATCGACACTTGAATTTGGCAAAAGGTTTGATCAGTTGATTTCGGGCGGATTCATTCTAAGTATTTCCTTTTGCTTATTCAGAGCCAAATGCATTAAGAATTCAGTTACGGTTAATGAAGAATTAACTGCTGAAGAATGGAAACGTCGATGGGAGAAAGAAAGAGAGAAGGTTGCAAGATTAAAAGGTCAACTCAGCCGAGCAGAAATGGAGCTGGAACGATGGCGACAAGGTGAATCATTTGATAATTTCCCAAAAAAACAACATATCGACAAGATTTTTTCTTTCTTTTCTTCAGGCGAAACCGTGAACAAAGACGAACAAATTAATCTCAATGAAACTGACGAAACACTTTCGATCACTCAATCAACAATGTCACTTTCAACTGTCGCCTCAACAGCTCTTAGTCCAACATCTACTGCGAATGCACTGGCTGTGACCAATCTATTGGGTGGGCCTGATCTACGCGCATCCATCAATGCCGATGAATGGGAAAAAGAACGCAGTGCACTTTATCAACAATTAGACGAAAAGGTAAGAATACTTGATAAGTGTCGAATTAGAATCGGTTCTTATGTTTTCTTTTTTCAAGGATGACGAAATCAATAATTTAGCACAAACGATCGAGCGATTGAAATCTCAAACAACTGATCAAGATGAAATCTTTAGTCAGGCTCGTAAAGACAATGAAAATCTTCAAGCAGAGCTAAATCGTCTTCAACAAGAAAGTGAATCAGCTAAAGAAGAAGTCAAAGAAGTTTTACAAGCGCTCGAGGAACTGGCTGTTAATTACGACCAGAAAACACAAGAGGTGGAAACTAAAAGTAAAGAAAATGAAACATTAGTTCAAGAACTCGACGCGAAATTGGTTTGTTCAGATTTGCATAATTTTTTTCTGAGGAAGGAATTTTCTTTCGTATAAAATAGGCTTCGTTGAATGGTATTCGAGAAGAACTGGAAAGTCTTCGGGAAGCATCGCAAACTCAACGTAAACGGTTTCTGGATATGATTTTAGTACTGTTACGCGATGTGGGTGACATTGGCGGCATCATGGGCGGACAAATGAATGAACAAAAGGTGTGTTTGTTTTCCTCAAAACATGAATGAACTTGACAATTGTCGATTTTTAGAAACCAACGATTGAAAATCTTGACCAAGCAGAAGAGGAATTTACTTTAGCACGTCTTTACATGAGCAAATTAAAAACGGAGTCACGAAGCATCACAGCAGTATGTTGTTACTTGTTGTAAATGAATCGAACATTTGTTCGTTGTAGCGTTTGAGCGAACTTGAAGTCGAAAAAGTTGACCATCAGAAAGGTATTGGATTGAAAGATAAGGAACTAGACGAAGCACGATTATTAATCCAACAACACGAAGCGAAAATGCGCTCCATGCTCGAATCAATCAAAGAATTAGAAGAGAAGAAGCGTACTTTAGAACAAACACAAGATTCACTCAATGAAGAACTAGTCAAACTTCGTGCACAAGGTAAGAATCATGTTTGCTAGACACAAATATCACACGTCGGCATCAATCCTATTTACAGGCAGTGTTGCTGGTTCGACATCCGATGTTCAAAAGGAACTAAGTCAACAAATGGAACAAATCAGTGAGCAGCATCAAAAGCAATTGACAAGTTTACGTGATGAAATTCGTACAAAAGAAACCCAGATGGAGACTTTAAAAGAGTAAATCGAATGTTTGACATTGTCTATATTCTGAATTCCTTGTTTGTTTAGTTCTTTACAAAAATTAGAATTAGCTTATGACAAATTATCGAATGATCATGAGAAATTGAAGAAAGAAGAAACAGATAAGTCCAGTCGATTACAAGAAATGACGTAAATAAGAAATGAAGTTTGTCGAAAGATGGAATTTGTCTGTTTGCATTTTAGTTTACAACAAGAGCGTCGCGAACAAGCCAAACAGGATTTGAAAGGTCTTGAAGAAACAGTTGCAAAGGAATTACAAACATTACATAATCTACGCAAATTATTCGTCCAAGATTTACAAGCACGTCTGAGAAAGGTTTGATGCCTCTTTTCACATCTGACAATCTTCATTCCCTTCTCTTCTATAACAGTCTCAAAAACAACCGGAAGCAGAAGAAGATGATTCAGGCGGTAGTGCTGCTCAGAAACAAAAGATTTCATTTTTGGAAAACAATCTCGATCAACTGACTAAAGTTCATAAACAGGTAATCCGAAAACCTCGTGAATCTTCTAGTTTTCTCATCCATCTCATAGCTTGTGCGTGAAAATGCTGATCTTCGATGTGAATTACCAAAATTAGAAAAGCGTCTTAAAGCTACAATGGATCGTGTTAAGTCACTTGAACAAGCACTAAAAGAAGCAAAAGAAAGCGCAATGAAAGATCGAAAACGCTACCAATGCGAAGTTGATCGTATTAAAGAAGCTGTCCGACAACGCAATCTTGCTCGTCGTACCAATGCTGCTCAAATCGGTAAATCACATCTCATTACCATTCTATAGAAAACTGAACTTCCGTTTCGTTTCAGTAAAACCAATCCGTGCTGGAGTCAATCCATCGACTAATAATGCTTCGACACCAATTCCAACGATTCGTGGTGGTAGTCAATCTACGGATCAGTAAAAGAAGCAATGTATCCGTTTTTAGGCAAACGATAATCTCGAACAATTCTGAACAATATTAATTATTCTTTCTTTCGTTTTTATTTCTTTGCACATAGACATAAAACTTTGTTTTTAACATTTCTTTTCGAGAGAATTTATACTTTTCTTCGTATTTATATGACTTTGACAATATCTTTAGAAAATATCTACATATATTTCAATTTTTTCTGCAATAACGACAAACAAAAACAAAAAGTATTTGTCTGTATCTCATGAGAATAACATACAAGACACTTTCTTTCATCAATCGCCTAGCGAATATGAACTTTTTCTGTATCTATAGGTGTTTGAACAGTCCCTTTCGTGTGTGCCTATCTAAAATCTCTTTCCTCGAGGATAACTCTCAAGATATGTTCTTTTTCTCGATGTGTGTGTTCATCGCCTTTCTCTTTCTCTCTCTTGATATGCTGTTGTTGTTTCGAATCCTTTTTTTTTATACAAGTTAGTGTTTCTTATTCATATTCGCACTTCTCGTTTCTTCTTCTTTTCGTTTCTCACGAGCATTTTTATTCGGCTTTTCTTTCTAACATTCTTGACAAAACAACATATGTAATAAAAACCCAGAACTACGCGGAGAGTGTTTATCGAAGTTCCTTTCGAATAGTTGTAATTCATTGAGTAGATTTTGATCAATTTAGAAAACAGAGTGGTACGAAATAATTTCAGCTAAACATTCAACGAGTACCTGTATTATATAACGAAAGGAAATGACATGCGCATTTTCTCAAAGTCGACACTTAAGAGCGTTGAAAGTCTCGCGTGCTTAGAAATATTTGATGTGTATGTACTTGGAATAATGATACGCATCTCGATGAAGAAAGCTGCCTACGTTTAGAATATCGAGATGGTCGTACAACGAGACACAAGTTTGATTGTGTAACGTTGGAGTCGTGATGTACGCAGTGGAAGAAATCAATGTTCGGCCATCATCAATGGAAAACTTTGTATACATGCAATGCTAGTATCGTTTAATCTGCTACTTACGAATCGCTGTAAGGCAAACATGCAGAATCCCAGCTCCTAAGATAGTAACTCATCTATATAATGATGGATGCATCGAGACCAGAACGTAAATCTCGAAATCTTACCTAGTACTTTACTCAATCTACTGTGAATCGAAGAAGAAGAGAAGTAGAAGAAAAAGAAAAACTCCAGTTGAATAGCATCATATATCTTTTGAATAATCTTACTCATGAAACATTTTCCTTATCGATAATACGTTTTTACTTCTCTGACAACTCAATGAATACCTCAAGTGAATACGAAGATAAAAACGAGGAATATCTTCATCCATTTTGGTTAGGTATCTTACTTCTATTCGCTGTGATCACTATTCTCAGTATCTTATGTTTTATACGAAGAAAATGTGGTTCACAGATAATGCGTTCATGCAAAATATTCTTCTGCGGAACTGATTATGGTCTTGGTGAGTACCAGAATACTCTTGAAACTGTTATCAATGCATTTCCTTTAGAAAATCGAGCGAAGAAAAGATCGAAGCAATTATCAATAGCAGGCCCATATAATTGGGCACCTGCTTATAATCCCGTGCCGAATCTCTCGCCGAAATTGTATACATTGATTCGTAATATGCAAATGAATAGCTTCGACAGAGAAGCATCGTTTCGACAAAGGACTGTCGATGAAGACGATGATGTGCATGATGTGTTCACAATTCCTGATGAATCTGAACAGATGAAAGTAGATAAAAGATAATTTGATTAGCCGATGATGAGTGTTTATGTTGTCTTTGTAGACACCCTCGAGTGAGAAAACTTCGGAAACAAAGCAAGAACGTAATTGCGAAACAGCACGCAAATTCTATGCAAGCATGCGCCATTCAGCTCGACATGTCAATTCTTCCTCGAATGATAGTGGTAGCAATGATTTGTTTTCACTTACAAATGATCGCAGTGTCCAAAACAATTCCAATGATCATATCAAGTTTTTTCGTAACACACGATTCTTTCAATCCATCACAAAAAGTACGCGCTAGGATCGACGTGCTGATGCTGGAAAACGAAAGAGTAATTTTCTAGAAATGATTTATATGAAATAAATACAATCGACATTGTGTATGTTTGATCAATAGTCTGATATCTATCACAATGATATTCTGTTTGTAATCGCCGTCATGCAATATGATTGAACAAATCGATGCAAGATGTGTTGATTAAATGATTGATGAAGTTGCTCTCAGCACATTCGCCGTAGTTTTCACTCAATCTCTCAACGCAGCTCGAGTTTATTGAAAATGTTCATCTATCTTTCTTTTTCTTCTTCTTCTTCTTATTATTATTATTTGATTTCTATTTCTATTGACCTACGTCCACAAGTCAGCAATATCTAAAGAGGAGAAGGAGAAGAAACAAGCCATGATAGACATAGACAAAAGCTCACAGACAAAATCAATAGATAATATTAGAAAAAAGAAAACAACGAATGTTTGCACTGTTTAAATGTTAATTCAAGATAATTTTTATCTAGAAGGGTTTGCACAAGACATGAACACACAAACAAAAAGCAAACGAAAACGAATGTTTGAAGAAAAAAAAATATGAGAAAGAAGGTCATGTATTAGTACCATTACTACCCGTGACTACTTCAAAATTTTTGACAAGTTCACTAACCGGTCGTCGTTCATATGTTGTTGTCTCGTTATCAGTCGATGCTGCTAGTGCTGTCGGAACAGATGCTTGTTGAATAGTAGTTTTAATCGTTTCATTTCGAACTTTAACCGTTATGACTTGAACACTTTGCTCCATGATTTTCTCACCCGATGTTGGATGATTGGAGAATTCAGATTTGGTTATAACTTTCAACGTTGTTGTTTGTTCATCATCATTCGATGGATGCTCATCGTAGGATTCTGTTACAAAACGGCGTGATTG
The DNA here is from genome assembly GCA_905250025.1 of Adineta ricciae. Classification (NCBI taxonomy): domain Eukaryota; kingdom Metazoa; phylum Rotifera; class Eurotatoria; order Adinetida; family Adinetidae; genus Adineta; species Adineta ricciae. The sequence goes on from CAJNOJ010000120.1 coordinate 273,866, forward strand.
TTCGCCATCTCGCGATTCCGAATGGATAATTTCTGTGTATGTCACGTTATGACTTGGCGATTTGACCTTTGTTTGAGTTTCAACTGGAGTTACGACAGTTGCTGGCGGTGACATAGCGCCAACTGATTCATCGAGAATTGTGCGATGTTCTTCGATAATTTGACTGATCGATGCAGGTATTTTCTCTGGTGCATCAGAAGTGACGACAGGCGGTTGACCTTCTTCCTCAATTTTGCCTGATGATGTCGATATACCAAGTTTTGTAACAGATGTTGTTAAATTTGGATTGGATAGACCTGTTTGAGTTAAATGCGCTAATTCATCTAGTGACATTTGTTTGATGAAATCATATCGATCTTTACTAACAGCTTCGTCAGTAGAAATGAACGATTTCGGACGATTTTCGCTGCGTAATTTAACTTTGTGATGATGAGAAGGAGCTGGAGGAGGAGATGATGTTGCAATTGAATCATTAGATAGCGGTGATGTTAAACCAAGTGAATACGACGATAGCTGTTTAGTTGAAGTCGTTATGGTCGATAAACTTTCTTTGGATTCGAATTTCTCTCCGTGTGCTTTGATTTCTTTAACCATTCGTTCGATAGGACCTTCTAATTCTTCTTCGTGTACATCACTAGGAGCAACGACTTCTTCAGTCGCGTGTTCTAACGGCGGTATGGTAGTTCCGATTTCATTACAAGTTGTTACTTCGACTACATCCATCATTAATTCATTTATTTCATCGACAGCTTCGACAAGTTTTGGTTGGATGTCATTTTCACTCACGTCAACTTCTTTCTCATCAGATGATAACTGTTCAGCAACGAGTTTTTGTTGTTCAGCCATTTGACGAATAATTTCAGCGAGGTGAAATGTGGGATCAATAGGTGCTGATGGTGCTGGTTGTTCTGTTGGTAGAGCTGTCTGTTCTTTAGAGAGTGACTTAGGTAAAGGAGCATTTGTAACGCCATATTGAAGGATCAATGGTGTTGGCGGAGATGTTTTTTGAATAGGGCTCCCTACTTGTACTTCTTGCACATGTTCAGATATAGTTGCCAATGTTGTAGGTGGTGCTTGATAAACTGCTTCAAGTCCTTTGAGAGCAGCATCGATCGAACGACGAAAATCATCAGTAATCTCATTTTCGTCAAGTAATTTTGACGGTGATGCGCTTGTTGCTGATGAGAATAAAGTTGAATTAGTTTTTGCTGTTGTTGTTGTTGTTGTTGTCGTGGTCGTCGTCTTTGGGCGCAGTTTGACTTCGGTAACAATAATTGAACGAAGAAGATTACCATCATGATTGACTGTCTCATCATTTTCATCTAAAATTCGAACATCATAACCACCATGTGGATTAGCGAAGATAGCAGCTTGTTTGCCCTATTCAAAGTATGAGAAACCGATCGTCAGATCAATTAATTTCTTTCAGCTTAACTTTTACCTTATAGAAAAGCACACGTGCTTTCTCTAACGCTTCTTTCAGAGCGATACCTGGTTCACCTGATAATACTTGGGGGCTGTTATTTTCTGACGTTGTCGCACCATTTGTCAGCTAAATAAAATATTATTCAATTACTCGGCTGGAGAAAAATAAACATCCTTTTCTTTTCTCTTACTTCATTCGTAGTCAATTGTTGATCAGTCTCTAATTGAATAC